>SCDZ01000412.1:0-63616 GCA_004143845.1 Drosophila lacertosa | reverse complement strand
TATAAATATATATAAATAAAAATATGTATATATATATATATATATATATATATATATATATATATATATAAATATATATATTATATATATAATATATATATATACGGGTATATTTATGTTTCGTTTCGCCCAACTTACATTTACAGTATTTCCACTATACAGTAATATGTATAATATTTTTTATATTGTTTTTTTTTACTGGTTTCTTTCGCGAAACTTGCGCGTTGTATTATCAGTAACGGAGCGACTGCTTGGGACGCCCAACCTATGCGAAGTTCGAAAGGTTTGTGAATACAATTTGTGACACAACATTCACTTTTCTCGTTTGGCCTGCCAGTCTCGATTTTTCTTTATCGCAATTTCAGCTGTCGGCGATGGAGAGGAAGGCAACATCAGAGGCATCGGCTGTGACAACGCGTCCTACAGTGATACCAACAATCATACACAACATACATACACATATGTGCAGTAGACAAAGAGAGCGAGAGAGAAAGATAAAAGAAAGACATAAACGTGCGCCCACACACATGCGCTACTATCGGTCTCTCTCTGAGAGTAAGTGATTGATAGTAATAACGCATTAAGTCTGACAAAATAGCTTTTTTTGCTCAAATTCGGCAATTGTACACTTTTAAAAAGTTGTTCACCAAAGATCACAGTAATGTATACACAACCTATTTCAACTTCATAAAATACTGTGATAAATTCAGCAAAAATATATTGTTTTGCCGTATATATTGTTTTTGTCGTATGACTTGTACAACGAAGCCCACTGTAAAACCTAGTCGTGAGAAACCAAAAAAGTAAACAACACGAGAGCATAATATACTTTGTACGGCCAATGCGCACACTCCCTCTCATTTTGCGCTGTACTTTAACAGCAAAAAAGCAATGTCCGGCTCCCATATTCTCTTATTTTATCAATGCAGTGTCGCTATCATGTTGTTTGGCCTCTACAAAGCTGTAAACAATATTTTGGGTCATACAACTGCAACAAGGCAATAAATGCCTGTTGATAGAGCAAATGCGCTCTTACCAACAGAGAAAAAGAACTTTGTTCTCTTGAAACTGCTGGTACAAAGTTCATTATATTTTTTCGCTGAGATATGTTTTAATACAGTATTAACAAGGCATGGAATGTGCATTTATATGTAAGTATATGTAAGCTTTGCATGTATGTATGTATGTACCGTAAGCTTTTGTTGTGCTTTCTAAGATGTAAGACTTATGGCAGTATAAGTTGTGAGCGCGTAATATTCTCAATGAAACACTCAGCATTCGCAAACAGAAACCATATTTTATAAAATACTGAATCATAGTTCGCCTTACATATTGTTAGACTTCTAATTTGTTGATAAGTTTTGTTACTGTTTTAGAATTGTATATGTTACGACCAGCAAGTAGGCTTTGTTCCAAAATTTGAAATTATTCAGGCTGACTTTAAATGATAAGATAATGTTTATTGCTTTCAATTCGCCAATTTTTTTCAGCCCAAAAGTAGGCTACGTTAAAAATTGTAAGTCTAGCATTTACAATTGTCATGTTTATTATATGCAATGAAAGTTTAGATCAAATGAGTAGATATAAATTCACTAAACATTTTCTTTCGCCTTTTGTAATGATACCGACCCTTAAGTTTCCAACACTTAACTGGATGTACCCAACAAACTTCCTAGGCGAAAGCTAGCCGATGTAGCCGAAGGAAAGTTTGTTGCACCCAAAATATATTGTATAAACACATAAACATTGCATACCATACATAAGTAAAAATGTATATGTGTATGCACGAGCATGTTTTATTACTTTCCTTGTATATTCGTTACATAGTCGGACTGACGTAATTTTGGCCAAGCTTTGGTTGTTTTTGCACATATACTCCGTCGATAGCTACTATGTAACTATGTATGTATGCGTAAATGTAGTTTTCACCATACTTTGTAAGAGTATGAGTGTTTGCAACGCTGCACAGTTTGTAGTCACTCGCAAAATGCGTTTCCAGTTGTGTGGCATCGTTTCCAGTGGCTGTCGGTTTGAGTTTTTCTTTCGCAATAATCAAAATAAGTTAGGACTGCTTAAGAGTGATGCAATTTGTATAACTATTCGTATAACTCTACTTGTAATACCATTACCATGTACGATCTCGTGCACATCACTGCCAAAAAATAAATAAAGTAGGCAGATTTGGATTTTCGTTAAATTGCCACTTGTTGCTCAAAAGTAACGATGGTGGGGTCCTATTATTTCTTAAGGCAATAAATTGGTAACATACAATGCATATTAAAAATGCCTTCTAACCAGATACATTTTCTCTAACGATTGAGTCAAAATACCATGGATAATTATAGCTGGATACAGTTTTTGGAAAATAATAACCTGTGAGTAATAAATTCACACGTCAATTAATGTATTACCATACACATAAACAGAAACATATGTCACATTAGCTTCTTAAAAATGGATTGCGACAGTGCAAAAACAGTTCCCCCGTTCTAAAAATACAAATAAAAAGCTGGTTTTGCTCCAGGCTTTCTTAGCTTAAAATCGGCGTATAGTCCGATTGGAAAACGACCGTAACGTCAGTGGGGAATGTCCACCGCATATTGTTATTTTCCATCTATGCTTTGCATAGAAAATTACAATTATTCACAATTTCATTTAAATTAAGTTCATGCGAATAACGACAATAATACACGACAATATTCTGATCAACTTGGAAAACAGTTTTTAAGGAAAACTAAACAGCATAAAGTAGCTTTGTCTTTTAAATCAATCTACCAATAACTCTTCACAAGCTAAAACCATACATTTTTAGCTAAATTTATATATGTATTGGTTAAATTTATATATTCAAAAAAAATGTATATATTAATAGTTTTATTACATACATAAAATATAATTTCTAACATGTCCCTCTACTAGATAATTAGGGAACAATGTAAAGATACATATTTTAAAATAAATTCGAACATTCAATCATGAGCATACATATGTATGTATAGTAGAAGTAACAAGTTACGCTATAATCAACACATCAAACAAGTGTTATCATCAAAAAGTCATAAAATATTGATCCCATAAATAACAAGCTAATATACCTTATCTCCAGTATCCAATTATCAAACTGGACAAAACGGCATTTTTGTACGTTGGCAACCGAACAGATGATATAAAGAAACAAAGTCCATTCCAGACATTTGTCAATATTACAATATGTACATACATATAGAATTTGCGATTAGAACAAGAAGGTTCGGCCGTGTTTGGTGTGCCGAAGATATAATACCATTGCACACACGTCAATTATTAAATTAATTAAATAAATTAAAGTACAGTTATAATTGATTGATAAGCTCGTAGTTATTTGATTTTTTCAATCACATTACCATAAGTAGGTTCACAGTCAAAAGATGAAATTACAAAGTACAGGTTTGAAATATAAAAATGTTTCAATTTTTTATATGTGTTATGTATATGTACATGTTTACCTATTACCACGCGATGTATACATATATATATATATATATAAATATATATATATGTATATATATATATATTTTCTTTTTTTTTCTGAATACTTATGTATTGAACGTCTAATATATTTTTTATTTTAGTTTAGTTGATAAGAGACCTGAATACAGTAAACTCACCGCCACACCAATCATAGACAAACACAATAAAACAAGTCTGCATACTTACGTACATACGTATGCATGTACATATACATACCTACATTTGAGAAGCTCTCAATTTTTTCCACGTGCATTATTAAAATTTTAAATTGATGAATAATTATTTCTGTCTAGTATATTCTGTATATTTTTACCAAAACATAGATAACAACCGTTTAATCAATAAGTTAAATAATGTAGGAATAAAAGTAAAACACTGAACAATACCCATACATACATATATCTTTATCTACGTACATATGTGCAAGCATATGGCCATGTTTATGCCCGTTTGTATGTTAGTTTTTTTATTTATTTATTTTATAGTAGTAAGGCAATGTATACAAACGCTCTGAGAACCGATCTACTCAGCGATGAGAATTTTCCCCACGCGCAGCGACTGTCTAAAAACTGAGAGTAAGAACTGTGACTGACTATTGCCATCGCGCTCCTACCCCCAAATAAAGCATTGGCGTAAGCAGTGGAGCTGCCTGACTGTAAGTCGCAGCTGTGAGTGGCGGTGGTGGTGAGTGTTCAGTCGCTCGTATTTTGGCTTTGTTCCATTACCTCGACTGCGAAACATTCAGTTGCGATCGCGGTGCGAGCGCGTTAAGTACTGGGAACTCGAGAAGCAGAATACACGATTTTTTACAAACGGGTGGAAAATTTTCTGTAGCGACCCCCATATGACGGTGGTTGAAACGCAAAAGACCAAAACGGACGGCTTATAACACCCTTTGCAACAGTGGTGCAAGAATACAAAACAAAAAACAAAATTAATACAAATATTGTCATATATTTAGAATTTATCTCCGTTTTACGATAAAAGTGATATATGAGGTTGTAGTTTGCAATTTCACAATATTTATACAAAGTTCTTGCTAAACATCAAATCGTCAAAATGGTAACGAACGAAAATAAAAATCTATTAAATGATAACAGATTGGGAGTTAGCGGAAATGGTGGCGCTGGACAACCTAAGCCCCAAATTGTACCCGCGCAGCCTAAGACTCTACAGCATTTACCTAAACGCCCAGCGGTGGACCTAGCGTTTCATAACTTGACATATCGCGTCAAGGAGGGCAACCGAAGCAGTAAGTACTTATTGTAAATCAGACTCGTTATATTCCAAAGTGAAGATTACCTATTGACATTAAGAGATTTTGTGATCGCTAAATTACGAAAACAAAAACAACAGCGTATAACGAACTGCACTTTGCTGCACCTGTTTTCCGCTTGTTGGCTCTGTCATTCTCAAGAATTGCAATCCACGTTTATTCAATGTCTGTAGCTCGCTTTTGATTTTCTTATACGCTGTGGGCTCTCTCGGCACATCAATCCAGTTTTGCTTTGCTTGTCTGCTGCGCTCTGTGCTTATTTCTGGTTTCTTTGTTCTCATCTATATCAGCAGTTGTCCGGCAGCGTTGCCACATCGTGCATGGTTGGGCAAAGTTTACAAAAACTTTGGACTTGGATAGTCATAGCGCTGTATAATTAGAATCGCCTTTTATGAAACATAGAGATTGAGTACCCTTTGCCCCACTATAAGAGTCGAATACAAACACAATAACAATAACGTGTAAGCTGTTGGATTGGGAACACTCAACAAGTAGCTTATAATGCGAATCGTGTCTGACTGCTTGTGCCTTGTGTGTACCATGTACAGAAATACCTAGGTACATATATACAAATGTATGTGCCGGGAAACTACATGTGTACATTAGCTAATGAGAACAAACCTTTGCATGTAACTAGTTTTTTTATTTACTGCTGCTCAGTTTATTAGATATATCTGTCAGTATTGAAATATAATCAACCAGAACATACGTACATACATACATACATATATGTTATTCAGCACTCCGATACGTGAAAACCCAGAAGTGAGTACCACCTTACAATGGGTGGGTACAGCTGCTTTTATTCTCAGATAATCGGATATTAATTTTGTTGTATGAAGAGTATATGCATACGTTATAATTTCGGTCAAAATGCATTTTTTTATATAGAGTACCGTCCACAAAATGAGTATTCTTTTTCCTTCTGATTCACAGCGCGCAATCCGCTCCTTTTCTAATGATAATTCGATTGATTGAGGGTTGCACAGGCTTTTTTGGACTACGACCTTTTCAGGTTCATTGATGTAAGCTTTGAAACGAGGTGTCAGTCACTATTACATATACATACATATATATAAAAATATATAAATACGACGTCAAGCTTTCGAACTTTGTACTGTCGTATTAAATTACGGTTTAACGAGTGTTTCAAAAAAATACTTGTTTTAGCAGGTAGTACCTAATACATTTAACAGCCATTTTAATACAAAGGCCAAGAAATCAACTCATTGAAGGTTGTGTCCGCACACACTAGCAAATAATTTTAACTGGTATTTATAAATTCTTGACACACTAACAAAGCTCAGAAATGTGAGTACACAATGCGTATTTCATGTGCAAATAAGTTGAAGATACTTGCCAAATGCGTAGCCAAATGAAAACAATAAAATGCCAAACATGGCGGATGATGGAACAACCGCATGCAAATTATATGATTTTAAAGTAAACATTCAATATCTTCGCCAAGTATGTTCTTTATGTACCAATATACCACAAATAGTATGCAAAGCGTATTTTCGTACAACATATAATATATAATCTATATGTATATCAGTAGAACTGTTGCGATTCTCTGTAAACTGTTTCATGAGGAGGAACTCTATTGGAGCGTAATTAAAAACCCTGCCCGACATATGGCGACCCAAATAGTTTTTTTTACTATTTAACCTTAATGTTTGACATTACTCCGTCAAGCGTATCGCTATTGTATACAGCACAAGTTGTGCCGCCACTATTGCCGTCTCGCCGACATTTTTACTTGTAATTTAAACGAAATTTTTTTGCAAAAACATTGCTTAAAATGCATCGTAATAAGCTCTTCTAAACATACAATGCTCAGGTTGAATAAAAAAAGACCGTATACTAAGAGCCAACTGAATTGTAAAACATATAAAGGAAACATAAAAGTAAAGTACATAAAAACTGAAAGTCTTAGGTCATAGCAGTAAACTTACATTATATAATTACTTTTTAAGCTTATATCGCAATGCTTGTGAAGTAAAATAATGATAAAATATTAAGCTGTTATTTAAAAAGTACTTTACCTGGCAACAAAAAAACCCCTTATATATTTTTTTTACAATTACAGCAAAAACCGTTTAGGTGTTATACTATTTGCCAACCTTAAATACAAACTTTAAAAAAAAATGTTTCACTTTTCCACAGAAACAAACTACAGTCAATCAATAACCTATTGATCTGTATACTATATCTTTCAATGATATTTAATAGTGCCCAAGTGAAGTAAACAGCGAACAATCGAATAAAGTTTTAAACTTTTGGTACAAAACAAGCTTAGCAACATTTTAAATAATGCTTAAAATTATACTTGCTCCATCTGCAGATTAATTGATTCACACATACAGTTTAATATATGCATATTAATGTGTTCACATAATGAAAAATATAAAAAAATCATGTATTTAAAACTATATAATATATTATTTTTGCATTTAACTATACACGCAATTGTACATCTCGGTTGTGGGCACAACCAAATAGACATAAACAAATGACGCCCTATATTATTGTTTATTTAAGTTCAAATATTTTACAAATTTTAAGCTTTACTAATTGCTGTGTATCTAGCAATGCCAACAAATCTGATTAATATTGTCCAGTAGCAATTGTTGGTGATATTATCATTATTATATTATATAATCAAATCAAATATCATCCTTTTTCTTTTTTTTAATTTAAAACATTATAATCATATTAAATTTATCGTTATAGATGCCAAAACTATTTTGAAAGGAGTCAGCGGGCGTTTGCGCTCAGGAGAGCTTACTGCTATCATGGGACCATCCGGTGCTGGAAAGAGTACATTACTCAATATACTGTCGGGGTACAAGTAAGTTTCCCAGCTGATAGTCTTGTTGGACATAAAATAGTATACCTATTCGTTATATAAAACATTTTTCTTTGAGATTATATATCAAAAAATCTGATGCATAATTTCTGTATTCATCAATTTTGTATTAAAAATTCTATTGATTTTACATATTCAAATAATAATATACGGCCCCTATTAGGGGATTGAGCGATAACCATGAATCGACATAACTGGCCAGCTAGCTCGCGATAAACCTATGTTTCCGGCATGTAATCGGCAGTTTTTTATATTATCATTTTAAAGGCATATACTTGCTTACTCACGTGTATTTTTATGTGTTTATTGATCTAAGTGCTTTTATATACTTTACCACAATTTTGAACTTTGGAACAACCTTGCATGAATATATATATTTATACTTATATATATGACTCGATTACTTACAGTATATGTACGATTATTATTTAATATACAAAGCTGGTCACTTATAATTGAGCATGGCTATTGTGTTTATTAACCTATTCCTTTACATATTTGTTATATATAATTTTGATACATTTTAAACGCACACACTAACAATAGTGATTTTTGTGTTTAGAACATCGAGTATCGAAGGCAGTGTCACCATGAATGGATCAGAAAGAAATCTGAGCACTTTCCGCAAATTGTCTGCATACATAATGCAAGACAATCAATTGCACGGAAACTTGACTGTTCAGGAAGCTATGACAGTGGCGACAAATTTAAAACTGAGCAAAAAGTTTACCAAACAGGAAAAAAATTCAATGGTGAGTTAACAAGGACTGTGCCCAGATTAAATAAACATGTCTAGACCCGTAGATTATCAATAGGTTACCTACGTTCAATATAACACTCAAAATGGTACATTTAATTCAAAACAAATATATGATCTTCGATTTATTTATAGATTGATGACATTCTTTTGACGCTTAGTTTGAGTGAACACCGTAACACCATGACGCGCGACTTGTCAGGAGGCCAAAAAAAACGATTATCCATCGCACTGGAGCTTGTGAGCAATCCGCCTATTATGTTTTTCGATGAACCTACTTCTGGGCTAGACAGCTCCACATGTTTCCAATGCATTCATCTGCTTAAAATGTTGGCCGCCGGTGGGCGTACTGTCATCTGTACTATACATCAGCCATCCGCTCGATTATTTGAAATGTTTGATCAGCTCTACACCCTTGCCGATGGGCAATGCGTGTACCAAGGAAGCACCAAACAGCTAGTGCCGTTCTTATCAACGCTGAATTTGGAGTGTCCTAGCTATCATAATCCGGCTAGCTATGTAATAGAAGTTTCGTGCGGAGAGCATGGTGATCACACACGCAAGCTAGTAGAGGCAATTGATAATGGTAAACGGGACATTCGCTCGTCTGCAGATTATGCTGGCCTAAAGGCTCGCAACGATCTAGCAAAAGTGCAAAACTTGAAAGCTATCTTAGATAAAAATGATGTGTCAAACGTTAGTGGTACCAAGTATGAGGACAACCTTACTCTTAACAATGGTTTATTAAATGGAATGGTTAACGACATTGTTAAGGACACAAACAGCTTGGGCACTCAAGCAGTGGTGACAACTAATGAGAAAGGCGACGCTATGATTGACGTGGAAAAGACCGATAATTGTACAACAGCGCTACTTTCGGAAGAAATTATGTCGCCTGAACGATATCCAACATCCCAATTTCATCAGTTTTGGGTAGTTTTAAAAAGGACCTTGCTTTTCAGTTTCCGTGATTGGGTAATTTAAAAAATTGGGAAATATTACTTTATGTTTCATATATGTTTGTTTTCATTTGCAGACTTTGATGTACTTGCGTTTATTTGCCCACCTTTTGGTTGGCTTTCTCATTGGAGCCCTCTACTACGACATAGGTAACGATGGCGCTAAAGTACTAAGTAATTTGGGCTTTCTCTTCTTCAACATGTTGTTCTTGATGTATACATCTATGACCATAACAATTCTATCATGTAAGTCTTTAGAGCCTTTATTTACAGAAATGCGTAAATGAAAATGTTAACTACAATATTTTATATTTACAGTCCCACTTGAAATGCCGGTTTTGCTAAAAGAGAATTTCAATCGGTGGTATTCCCTAAAGTCTTATTATTTAGCAATATCAGTTGCTGATCTACCATTCCAGGTGCATTTTTTTTTAATTTCATGCTGTGCATACTTATTTATTTTCTTTAAACTAATTTATTTCAGGCGATTTTCTGTGTCATCTACGTATCTATAGTGTACTTCTATACCTCACAGCCTTGGGAACTTTTCCGTTTCACAATGTTCTTATCAGCTTGCCTATTAATTTCTTTTGTGGCTCAGTCTGTAGGCCTCGTTGTCGGCGCTGCTATGAATGTGCAAAATGGTGTTTTTCTGGCGCCTGTCATGTCGGTACCGTTCCTGCTCTTTTCTGGATTCTTTGTTTCGTTCGACGCAATACCAGTTTATTTACGCTGGATCACGTATCTTTCATATATACGCTACGGTTTCGAAGGTACAGCTTTGGCAACCTATGGTTACGGACGTGAGAAACTCAAGTGCTTCCAAACGTACTGCCATTTCAAATCGCCCGTTACTACATTAGAGGAGTTGGATATGCTCAAGGCGAATTTTACACTCGATATTGTTGCGCTTGTTATAATTTTTGTAGTGCTGCGGGTTTCGGCCTACCTCTTTTTACGTTGGAAGCTTAAGACCACCCGTTAATTAGTATAATATATTGTTTTTGGGTTTAAAAGCTTTTTCTATGTATATGTTCCCCCATTGTATCTATTAATATTTTATTAACTGTTTTAGATTTGAAACTTTTAGTTTTGTATAATTTGTAGTTTTATTTGAAGATAAAGTGTAATAGGACCACAAAAAAAAAAGTGGCACTGTGATCTGTAGTTCAGCTTCAGATATTAAAACGATTTTATAACAAGCCTAACAATTATTGTACAACTATAATATACCCAACAAAAAAATAAAATTGGGCTTTGGTAATGTGAATTTTAAATTAAAATTTTATATACTACAATGTATTATTTTAATATAAAATATAGGTATGAGAATGATAATCGTGTTAAGAGACCAAATGATGAGAAAATTGTAATGCCATTTTTTTAAATTTCGTAAATGTATTTACATGAACAAATGATATATATAAATGTGAACAATGCCTTCTGGAAATTTTGTTGTAATAAATTTTGTATATTGTCTGTGCCAAAATGTGTTTGAAACGGTAATTTTCCAATATTGGGTTTAATCAGTTTTTGAATAATTCAGAGATTCGAATCTCGTCGTTTTTTGGTCGCTCATAGTAAATTTAAAAGCAGCCTTATTTTAGAGTATTTTTCTAGTGATATAATTTCATACTAATTATCAGAGGCCCAGCGGAAAAAATCCATTTGCATATGGTATTGAGTATACTGTAAGGCGTGCTTAGTTTGGTTGTGTCGGCAATGTGGTATTCAAAGTGGCAACCAACGTATTCTGCGGTTCAGTACACACTAATATGTTGACTATCTGAGTCTGAATATATTGTAAAAATGTATCAGCAAGTGTTTTGCATAAAATTTAAGCTTCAATGATTTTTAACAGGAAATATTAACTACAGATATAAATATTGCTATTTTATATTTTACAATGCCTATATATGTATATACATATTTCCGTTTAATTTTGCGGCCGTTGCCAAGTTGCTTTCCAACCTCTTAAAAAGTATTGCCAAACTAAACACAAAACACGATGAGTCGGCAATAAGGGCGATAGAAACAGGGAAAAATCAATTCAATATAATCATCCAGAATATACTCTATGTAAGTTAAAACATACTTGATATGTGTGTTGCATTTTAAAAAAATTGATTTTGCAAGTAATATTTAGAAAAAACATCTTTCCGATGATTCGGGTTAAAAATACAATCAATTATACAGAAATATTTTCATTAATTATAGACTCTTGTATATACAAAACAATAACTTTACTTTTAACTGTTTTTGTGTATAGGGTATAGAGGCAGGTATTTTATTAATTACAATAAAAAATGTTAGTTGTGGGCTGGCTGCGAAACATATTGTGGTAGGTTCAAGCTTAAAGAACGCAGATATATAATTATAGTTCGATGAAAATACCAAGTCAATGATGCAAATTTATAAAAACGTAATTTAAAATGTTGGTAATGTATATCTGTATGTTATGTTAAATCGCTAAAGGTAGCAGCTCTTTAGGCGTATTTTGAAATATAGTATCTAAAGCCGTATCCTGAAAAGTGCCCATTGGAGTATAGTAACATTAAAAATCAAAATACTTCTCTGCTCTCTACTAGAAGAGTTCTTTTAGTATTTTCTTGTTTTACAAAGCAGTTTGATGGCTGCGTGCTGTTCTCTTGTCACGGGTGCGCAACGCGCTTTCGTGTACATATACATTTATAAGTATTTGTAGACAAACATATCTATGTGAATTTCAATGCTTGTGTATCTGTGTGCTTGCCTGTAAGTCCGCACTCTATCATTCTTCCTTCATTTGTTTTCAGTACATTTTCGTTTCTTGGTGCAACAAGTCGTTGTTGTCGCCACCACTTTCGAAGTTGTTGCATGCACACATCACTCCCACCGCACCATTGTAAAAAGTGGAAATCGACGGCAGTAACAAATACAAGTCAAAATAGAAAGTGGAGTAATAACAATGCAACTTTAAATGCTGCCTGCGCCGGCGAACTTTGAAACATCTATGTAAAATAGTACTCACGGATTTAGAGTATTTTAAATACGTTCAATGAACCTGTAAGTTGACGACGAAAATTTCTTGTCGATTTAACAGAACGTGTGTGCAATTATATATAATGGCGTTTTTACCAAATAGCTGTGTATATACATATTTGCATTCACTATATACAGCTACATATACTGCATATGTTTAAATACTAAAAATTATTTAATTGATTATTTTTACTTTACACCCGCTAGTGAGAAAATCTTTGCAACAATAATCAATATAATACATATATATATATATATATATATATATATATATATATATGTAAAAATATATTTATATATATATATATATATATGTTTGTATACTTATGTATACTTATACAAATATATATTTTTTTTATATTTATTAGAACTTCCTAAAGTTATATTCAACTAGACACACATGCTTATATACATTCAAGTTAGGAATCACATACTTTTGCATGCGTATATGCAATAAGCAAGGCATGGACTGATATAATTTAATAGCATACAAAGTATGTACATATGTAAGGGATTGATTCAAAGTTCAACATTCGCGAGTTCACAATTTGCATGGACGATTAGTCACACTGTGTTTAATGAAAAACTACAATAATAGCTAAAGTACAGATATATCTATTCAAATAATATGTACATTTATGCCTCAGTAAGATCTGGAGATCACGCACGCATTTCGGTGACTTCAGATTGCATTACGTGACACACTAATATTTATAGGAAAAATCTCGATTTAAATAAAATTAAATAGCACACAAATATATGTATATTGTTTAATTTAGGTTATGTACACATGTATAAAGTTTCTTATCAATTAGTGAAACTTTAAGTGCACAGATAAACCAATTAAATAAGTTGACCCTTTGTGTCACATATTGGTTTGTCTATACGCATTTAGCACCCGAGAAATACGCCGTGGCTGGTACCATTCAGTGAAATAAATCTGATTACAATTTCCGCTGCAGCTTTAATTTGTCTGATAACTGGTGCTACTTCTACATGGACCAACAGCTTATCTGAAGCTCGCACAACTCAACGTGATTATTGTAAAGCTTGGGCGAGAAATTTTTGGTTTTGTCGACGCGGATTGGGTTACTCAGTAAAAGTTCCGCTTGCAAACGCTTAGAAATAATCAGATAGACAGTTGCGCTCAGTCCGTCAGCTAATAACACTCTCCGTTAAAATCAATTTGAAATCTGAATTCATTTTTGAAAACGAGATGAATAGCGACGGAACTCTCGAATGTACTGGCCAATCAAGAGAAACGAATTTATTTAATCAGCTCAGTTCAGTGCAAAATTTATTTTCAAGAGTTGTGTTGGCAAGCTATGAGAGAAAAATTATAATAAATGTTTCAGTCTAATTGAAAAAAAGCATGAAAGCAATTTAAATTCCATATATTTTTTGGATCACCAGTAAGTGTTGAGCTTTACCAGGAGACGGATGTACCACATTATGTGAATGTAATGTGTGTGTATCTGTGTGTAAGCTTTAAGTACTGGCTTATTTACTAAGTCCAAGCATATTAACAACCAATATCTTAAACGTTGCTTGTTAAAACCAAAATTAAACATCTAATTACTTAATTAATATTAATTGAAAAAATAATAAATCACTTAGACTTTCAAATGCTTTTAAAATAAAAATTTATAAATGAATTATAAGCATACTCTCTAATTAAAAACAAGATTTTAAAATGTGTGGCTAATGATTTATTTTATAATTATATAGACATCTGACAGTTTTAATAATAGTTAAAACACAACTGTCCTAATGTGTGCGTGCATTAATAAATACTTGATTCATTGGAGGTGCTCTTTCAAGAAAAATATAAACCAGCTGTTATTAAATGTATACGGTTGTTAGAAGCTAAATATATATTTTAATTGTAATTTGTATAATTATTATTTTCTGTCAGTATTTATATTAAGCGTTTGCCATCTGTTTCTATAATAAAAAGCAATATTTATGTAATTCCTTGATTTGCATATCTATAAGGTTAGCAGATCATATAAAGACTCAAAACAGTTGTATACTAAGTCATAGAGGCTGCCAGACATAGGTTTTCAGCATAGAGGGAGACAGTGTGATACATACATCTAATTTTATTTTAAAATATGTTCAACATTTCCATCACAAACGAAACTTAACTAATAATTACTTTTATGGCCCCTAGTAAATCGGATCTTCAAGAAACTAGAATGCAATTTAATCATAACCTGAAGGGTCCCGCAAGCTCTCAAAGTGGGAGCTCACTTAACTATAGCAGCGATATCAATGCCATTAGCATTGAGCAGCCTGAAGCGGATTATCAATCGGTAAACGGATTGAAGTATTTACCCATATGGCCAGCCGTTAACCTAGAGTTCACAGGACTAACATATGAAGTACCTGATCAGCAGAATGGTAAGTTATTTATTGCATTTTGCGGAGGTTTAAAAGCTTTAAATTATAAACACAGATATCATAAAGTTCTGTTATTATAAGAAACATAAAATGCTACATTTTAATAGTGATAATATTTGTATAATTATTTTTATATATTTTTATTTATTTTTTTTATGTACATAGCCCAAAAGACCAAACAAATACTAAGCGACGTTAACGGCGAGTTTCGCTCCCACGAGCTAACCGCAATTATGGGGCCCTCCGGAGCAGGTAAAACAACGCTTTTAAATATACTTGCAGGATTTGGGTAAGGCACTATTAGAATATAATCTAAGTGATTCAAAGCCCTAACTACTGATTTACAGAAGCGGCACTTCATCTGGCGAAATTCTTGTCAACAATAGTCCGCGTGACATGCGAATCTTTCGCAAAATGTCTCGGTACATAATGCAGGTATGAAAGATCTTCACTAATATTGCTATTCTGTTGAATGTAAAATTTCCAAACGAATAACGTATAGACAGATGTTCTTGACCTTCAGTTTACTGTGAGAGAGATGATGGTTTTGGCTGCCAATTTAAAACTTGGCAATGAGTTAAAATTGACACAAAAACTTGAAGTGGTATGCAGATTAACAAAACTAAAATCATTTTAGTACATTTTTTTTTTTTTTGCATTTAGATAGATGAAATCTTGGGCATGTTACGATTAACAAGCGCTCAGAACACGAAGACTGGACAGATTTCCGGTGGAGAGCGTAAACGGCTCTCAATTGCACTTGAACTTTTGAACAATCCACCTATTATATTTTTGGACGAGCCGACAACGTAAGTTTATACTGCACGTTGGGGCTTGTTGCTAGTGTATTCTGTTTCCTGCAGGGGCCTAGACGATCTATCCAGCTCGCAATGTATTGCGCTTTTGAAAATTTTGGCATCCGGTGGTCGCACTGTTATCTGTTCTATACACACGCCGTCTGCTAAAATTTTCGAAATGATTGACAAAGTATATGTACTTTCTGAAGGGCAGTGCATCTACCAAGGAAGTGGAACCAATATCGTCCCTTATATGAACCACATAGGTCTATCCTGTCCGCTCACTTATAACCCAGCTGACTTCATAATTGAAGTGGCTTGTAACGAGTACGGTAACAATTACCACGAATGCATGGTAGAGGCAGTAAACAATGGAAGGATTGTGCGATGGGCTCCACCTGGAGAGAATGGCAAAGAAACACCAACAAAATCTGATACAACATCTGGCGCCTCCTCTTACTATGAAATTGAGCGTTTTGAGGAGGAAATTAATCCGAAGTTATTAACATCTAAGTCCACCTGGTGGTTGCAGTATAAATTGCTGCTCATGCGAATGATGGTGCAAATGTGGAGGGACAAAGTGAGTAAAAAAATGTGTTGATAAAGAAACCGATTAAAATGAAAATTATGTCTCTCAGTCGTACATCAAACTAAAGTTTTACATGAATATAATTCTGGCTCTGATTGTTGGCGGCATTTACACTGGAGTTGGACGACACGCTTCAAAAGCTCTGTTCAATTTTGGTTTTATGTTCACCATTGTAATAGCTTATTTATATCTGCCAATGATGCCGGTGTTGTTGCAATGTAAATTAATATCTATAGATTATTTATTCTGTGTATTTTTTTAATAATTTTTTTATCTGCAGTCCCCACAGATATAAAACTTTTGAAGCGCGAATATTTTAATCAATGGTACCGATTAAGCTCTTACTATGCAGCAATGATCTCCGCTAAATTACCTGTAATGTTTGTGCTGGCTCTCATTTATTTGTCTATTGTGTACCTAATGTCTAGCCAGCCCCTTGAATGGTTTCGATTTGCTATGCTTTTTACAATAGCGTTTTTAACAGCACTAACCTCAGACAGTTTTGGCTTATTGATATCCAGTAGACTAAGCTTGGTGGTAAGTAACACGATTATCCCATATATATGTGATTATATAATTCCCATATTTTGATTACATTTAGAACGGTATGTTCATGGGACCAGTTCTAGCTGTTCCACTTATTTTACTGTCAATTTACGGCATGGGCTATGGTAAAGATGCCTATATATCACCCATTATGCGGTTTCTGATGTCACTCAGCTTTTTACGTCATGGCTTGGAAGGCCTAGTTGCTGCTTTATACGATTACGGAAGGAGCGACACTATTTGTGATACCGAAATGTTTTGTATGTTTAAAAAATCACAATTTTTATTGATGTTTCTTGGCTTCGACGACGTCAACTATATGTGGTCTGTAGGCTGTTTACTTGGGTACTACTTTACCTTCACAGTAGCTGCATATATGATGATACGTCAGAGATTAAAAAAACCGGAAACAAATCTCATTGTAAAGTATGCTTTGCAGCTACTGACAAAACACCTCAATTTCACATCGTATAATTATTAGAAAATGCTTTCAAAAGCATATCCATATCCATAAATATATTATAGCACATTACATTCGTAATGAAAAACAACAATTGCATATTGCAATTGTTAGACCCATTTATTTTGAGAAAGATTTGAATATTTATAAGCATTTAATATTTCAACTGGTGATTATGTGTTCATCAAACTTTGTGTAAGGGATATGTGTGTAAATGTGTACGAATGCGTCGCATATAACAGTTTCAAATATACTTTATTTTTACTTGAGGTTTTAGTAAAATATGGGTGTGTTACGTTGATAATTTCAATAAGTTGTGTGATATTTTAGAAAATAACTTAGAATAAAGATGTCAGACTTACTTTCTTCATTGAAAAAATTCACCTTTTCATTTATATTCATTTGTCTACTTGAAAATGGGGACACTATAAAATCACACAGGCGCTTTCCCCGACTATATGAACACGACCGAATACAAATTAAACCACACAGGCCTTTTTCGCGTTTGTTAACATAATATATATACATATACAAACTTTTTCAAAATTTTTGTTTGTTTTAATCTGCAACTAATTGCGATCACATTTGTTGCGCGCTTTTTGGAACAGTATTCGTTTTACAACACATAACTTTTAACTAGCCAAATGCAACGCTTAAAGAATTGTGTCGCCAATCTGATTGCTGTGACACTCAGTAGTAATCAGGTCTTTAAGGCTCTTACAGCACTGGCATATGACGTTTTATGTCGGTTAGGAAGTTGTCAACTATGTATACTGCAAATTTATCACTCAGCTAGGTTCCCCACCCGTATATATTAAAGATGATATGAGAATGTATATAGCTGTAATTTTTTAATCTAATCGTATTTTTGATAAAACATTTAAGTAACGCACTCATTGCATAGATGTAAAAATCAGCGATTTTTTAAAAACGCTTTTCGATAACACCGAAGTTTCAGGTTAAGTAAGAATATATATATATATATATATTCGGGTATTTTATTTAAATATACATATTAATATTTGCTTAAAGGGCGCATACGAAAATATTTAAAAATTGAAAACCACTTTTTACTTGTCTTTTAAAAAATATATTTTTGTAAAGGAAAATACAGCAAATACCCAACTTGGTAAGTCTAAGTAATGTACAAAAAGATTGTTTAAGACTGTCATTATATACCGACTTCGACAAAAGACAACATAGGATATTATAAACAGGCAAGAATGCTCAAGCCGAGAGCTCCTGCTTTTATGATACCCTGTACCTAGAATTAACCAACATATATGTATGTCAGAAATCAAACCGATTTGGCAAGATCAATTCCGTTGTTAATGTGAATAAAACATATATTTATTTTTAACAATTAGAGATTTCTCTTGCCTGTTACATAAGACTGCACCAAGTGTATTAGGTCTGTTGCACATTTAATGGGCACAGTGAATATTAAACTTTAAAGATTTTACAATTTTTGAAAACGGAAAAGTAAAACGGCTCTAATGCAGTTGTTAATAAGTGTATCGAATAAAACACAAGCTGATTCGGTATTTTTGCTTGCTTCTGTCAGTTAGTACATACTATGTGTGTGCTCGTGTATGCTTATATGACCAATACAACTATATTGTATAAATGGCATATACACAATATATATGAACTATAGAGGAGGGTTATTATAGCTTAGAAATGAATGCCTAACATGCTGCCAAGCCTATTGCTGGCATCCCTTACTTTTTAAACTAAAAACTAAAAATTACGTTTCTTTTGTTTTTTCATTTAATGTCCTTAGTTTTTTAGCACACGGTGACTGCGGTAACGGTGTTTCAACATCTAGTCAATTGATTTCCAAATGCTTTGCCTGCTCCCATGAGAAACCATCGCGACCAAAGTGACCGTATGTGCTGGTGCGCTGGTAAATTGGTTGGCGCAAATTAAGGTCTCTGTGCAGTTGAAAATATAGAATAAGTACACAAAAACTTTATATATACTGTTTATCAATTAGGACTTACTTTACTATCTTTCCAGGTCGTAGGTCAAAGTTGTGCTTGATAATATTGAGAAGTTCCTTTTGTGACTTATGGGAGGTGCCGTAGTCAAAGACAGTTATAGAAAGCGGTTCTGCCAAACCAATAGCATACGACACTTGCACCAAGCAGCGCTTGCAGAGTCCGGCTTTGACCAGCGATTTTGCGACCCAGCGCGCTGCGTAAGCGGCTGACCTATCGACTTTTGTAAAATCCTTACCAGAAAATGCTCCGCCGCCATGAGCACCCCAGCCGCCATATGTATCAACAATAATTTTACGACCGGTCAGACCAGCGTCACCCATTGGACCGCCAATGACGAACAGTCCACAAGGATTTATGTGCACAATGGTATTGGCATCAAAATATTTGGCGGGAATGACAGTTTTAACTACTTTTTCCATAACTTCAGAGCGAAGAGCCTCTAGTGTTATTTTATCCGAATGTTGCATTGATACAACTATAGTATGCACGCGCTTAGGTACAGCCGATCCCTGATTAAAGAGATACTCGCAGGTGACTTGGGTCTTGGAATCGGGACGAGCCCACCAGAAGACATCCGACCGACGCAACTCGGCAATCTTTTCGTTTAGTTTATGTGCCAGCACGACCGTAAGAGGCATGCACTCCTCAGTCTCATCAGTAGCATAGCCAAACATAATACCCTGCAAACATTTTAAATCAGGGAATTAATGTCAATACGTACATTACAAACAAAACCAATCAACTGACCAAGCCTTAAGTTAGTAGTACATTTATAACAGATACTAAAATATTTTTAATTTTTGTTAAAATATACAAAGCAGCATAGAAATTTAAGTATGAAGGTGTCGATATGATTGTGATTAGGTTTACTCTAAGAATATAATTTGTATTATACCATTTATCAAGCATAATGATTTGTTGTGTTAAAATATGCAGTTAGTAACGACTCTAAATAAGCGAATGCTAAAAATCTAAAATGGGTTGAATAATGATTAAAATTTGTAAGAATATTTTGCTGTATGTCTCAACAATTTTGCAAGTTTTTGCAGTTTTCTAAGATGCAACAAATTCATTCTTAAAATAATTTGAAGATAGTTTCAGCGATGCAGGTTAAAAGCTACATATAAAATTATAACATTAATTACGTATATAAGTAAAAATAGTTCAACACAAATAGTACATGTAAATATTACTCTTTCCAAAAATGTTGTTAAAAAGGTGACAATATCCATTAATATTTTGGAAAGGGTAAATAAACTCGGCCAGCCGAGGCTTATAATAATTGTACTTGATTTTAATTCACACCTGATCTCCGGCACCGATTTCTTCCTCAGCGCGATTTACATGCACACCGGCAGCAATTTCTGGAGATTGTTGGTCCAGTGCCAAAAGAACGTTGCAAGTTTTATAATCAAAACCTTTTTGTATGTTTTAAAAACAGTTTGTTCAGGTATCATATATGGATAATGTATCGTGTTTTTATTTTATATGAAACAAAAGAGATAAAAAGTAGAGATCGCAGCAAAATAGAAATACATAAGTAATGGTCTTGTATGTTTTAGTTTTGATATAACCCCATTAATTCTAAAAATGGTTTTAGGTAAAGAATTTATATGAAAATAATTGACTATAAATATAATCCTAGCAAAAAAATACTTGAATATCACCACGTGTTAAGCTTTGTTTTAAGATTTCAAAATTCACTTATAATGGAAGGCACTGATTGAGTTATTTTTGATAGAATGCAGCATGCAGAGTTTGTTACAATGTGTTTTTGTTGGAACTGTTTTGAAACTCATGGGTTTATTAAAATTATAAGTAATGTCGTTAAAACCCTCGAAAGTTACATAAAATGTGCACATCATGCTTTTGGCGCTTTAAATAAAATATATCTTGACAAATTTCATTAAACTTCCATAAACTAATTCTTATAAAATATGGAACAGGGCAATTTATATTAAATATAGATATGTTTTTACGTTTTTTATGCCTTTTCAAAATATCTATTTACCTATATTGAAACTTTTATTTCTATAATTTATAAGATACCTTTCATCGTTTTTAAATTTGATATTTGAATAATAAATACATACAACATTAAACCTAGTTGACAACGAAAACACGATTATGAGTTTCGGGTTGGCCATTTAGCGAGCAGAGTGAATATGAGAAACATACGCTTTAGAGTAACATTAAACGTAATGTGAACATAACAAACGAACGCACACACTCTTGGGCTTCATTAAGTCGAAAATAAGAGTACAGATATGCTTTGTTATACCTGGTCACCAGCGCCGACGTCGTCTTCTTCGCGATTAACGTGCACACCGTTCGCAATATCAGGGGACTGTTGTTCAAGGGCAACGAGCAGATTTAACGTCTTCCAATCGTAACCTTTTTAATTTTGAGTTGATTTGTATGGTATCTTGTTAAATATTGAGTTTACATATGTGTACGTATATACGGAAACAATGGATGATTTGTTTCTGACACCCACCCAAAAAAGAGATCTCAGTTTTTATGCTTAGCCTACAAACACTTACCCTTTGAAGAATCGTCGTATCCAATGTGCTTCACCGTATCACGGACTACCTTTTGATAATCGACTACCGCCTTTGATGTTATTTCGCCACAAAGCAGAATCATGCCAGTCTTTGCCACCGTTTCTATTCAAAATAAATAATTTTAAGTAAGATATAGTGATTCAAGTAATGCAACTTCAGTAGGCTCATTGTTTTTGAAATCAGATACGTTTATTTTTATTTAAGAGTGGGTAGTTGGCTTTATTTTTGCTGTTGCTAATTATATCAAAAATTACTCTGTAGGCGATTAAAAAGGGTATTACACACGAGTCGATTATTCGGCGTATGCTCTTTTTATCTGAATATTTATTTATCAATCGTGTTAAATATATGAATATATACAGCATATCAACTAACCGCCGCACCCATTCCTTTTTTCCTATTATTTATAAATTCATATTTACCACATGCCACTTTAGCGTTAGGGTCTTGTCGTAGATGGGCATCCAAAATAGCATCGCTGATTTGATCGCACATTTTGTCTAAAAAACGTGTAAGAAATAAGGAGTTAGTAACATTCGCTGTATTTATGTACATATGTGTTGAGCTTATCAAAAAACAAGAAGTAAGCCAAATAAGAGAAGTTTATGAGAAAAATTATATAATCGCCGCGGTGTCGACAAAAATTGCAGGACAATGCAGTTTATTTTCATTTTAATTTTGCAACTAACAGCGAAATTCAATGCCATTAATAATGTAGGTTGAGATTTTTATAGAAATAAAACAAAAAAAAACATATCATTACAAAACGTGCATAGGTTCATTTTACAGAATGCCATTTTGAATTGGAACAGGAATATTCCTCGACTTTATATTGATAAACCGTTAAAGAAAACAAATTGATTAATCATTTTAATGGCGCATCATTTCGGATTCCTTCAGAATATATATTATTTCAATACTAATCTGTTTAAAAAAAATAAAGATGAAAGCAATATGTGCCTTTTGGCTTTTAGGGTCTCGGTGATGCTGATAACCCTGCCTCAGATCATAGACCGTTTACCAGAATGACGATTGAAAAAAATGCAAATGAAAGTGCCACATCATGTCCGGTGGTTGTTGACTGATCAAGGCAAATCAGTTTTAGGTAATATTCTGACAGTAAGGAAAATGTTTAGCAGATTTTCACCAAATATAGATTCAAATTGGTGCATAACCAATTCCATCAATCAGAGTAATGTTTAAGACTTATCGAATGATTTGATATTATGCTTATCATCTACATACGTTTGTATTTTCGTAGTCAATACCAACTTACTATTCAAGCCTACTTAATTAGTTTCGAAAGTGGTTAAGGCAATAGATGTGTCACAAAAAAAGAGTGCTAGGCCTTATCTTGCCAGGCTGTAATAATACTATGTGCGTATATACTTACATATTTATATATATATGTGTGTACGCATTTAATGTATGTATGTATGTATGTACGTAAATGGGAATATTTCTGTTAAGCAGATACAATAACCTTTTCAATTATCTCTGCAAGTATATTAATTTGAAGACCCAATAAAAATTAGAATTGTTAAAATTTGCACCACATATGTAATTCATAAGCAAACCACGTGGTCGCTAACTTTGCAAACATTTAGTTTGCTTAGCAGTGAAAATGTACATGTACATAGTTCGAATTGTAATGAATACTCTTATATAAATGTGTGCATGTATGTATAGTTGCTCTTGTTTTGATCGTTAATTCAAAAAAAAAAAACCCAAAGATGTGCCCAAAGAGAACCGGTAACGCGCAAACCTACTAATCAGTAAAAAGCACATGGTGCGTATGGCGCAGTGTGTTTTGTTCACAAGCTAAATACTCTGTGCATACATATGTACATATATTGGAATTTTCTTAGGCATACAAACAAACATATGCATGCACGAAGCTAAATACATACATATGTACATCCATATAACACGTTGCCGGGGGCAGCCTCTTTAGCAACAGTACCCAAACTTTTCGGAACCAGCTGTTGGTGAGAATAGATGGCAGCTGATATGCTTAAAACATACATATATCGTACGCCTGTACATATGTGAATATGATATACATATTTATTTTATACCTTTAATATATACATACATATCCTAGCACTCTTAACTTGTAACGTAAGTATGAAGTCTTCATTTAGCATGAGTATCTGATACGGAGCTGGTCACACTGAAACTGCTTGTCTGCTGTCAACACGTTTTTCGGTGGAATTTTCTAATAACTGAAGCCAATTATTATTATAAAAAATAATTCATGCCATCAGCATCAAACGTTAAAGCTGCATAATCTAACGCTGGGGTGCACTGGGAACAACGGTAGAACAATTGTAACAACACTGCCATTTTGTTAGAAATTTATACATATAACAAATATGTACTTGCATTCATACATTGAATTATTGTGTAAATTAGAATATGTTCTACAGTACGTACATAATGTACATGAATATTTATGTATGAGCATATATTTAAAGTGTGTCCGCACTGTATGATGCAATAAGGAGGTCGGTCTGGTTTGTTGTCGTCGGCTGTCGTTTGTGAATTAAATGCACCGCAGCTAATTTAAGCGCGCGCATGTATGTATGTATGTATGCGTCTACGTATGTGTATCTACTTACCGGGGTGCCCCTCGCCCACGGACTCGGAAGTAAATAGGAATGTTTGTCCATCTTCCATGTCGTAGGAATTGCCATTGCCGTTGCTACCATTGAAGCCGTTGGCGCTGGCAGAGGTGTGTCCATTGGTTTTTTGCGGCATTTCTGAAGTTGCTTGTTTTTGGTTGTGACTTTGATTTAGTAGTACTGCAAAAAAAGACAACGTATACAATGATACAAAATGAGATACAAAAATTGATTTTTCGAAAACTAAAAATAAAATAATAGTAAAATACCGCCTTGCGCGAACATGTTTTGCATATTTCAGTTTTTCATTTACTATTTTTTCTTTTCAAAAATATTTGTTATTTTTATATAATCAACTAACGCATATTACATTTTATGCTGTGTTTAATGGCAAACTAGACATACACACAAATACACGAAGGCAACAATATACATATACTTATGTTTATACATGAATGCATGAATAATCGTACACACCGTCAAATACGCGCAAAGACGCCAAAAACTATTTAATAAAAGTGTATTTAGCTGACTTAATATTCTTGGTAAAGCAAATAATACAGGCACTATGGTCAGTACGCACTGTTTTTTTTTTATATTTTAGCTGACGAGGAATGGAAATATCGCAGCTAACACGCACGTCCTCTCTCCGTGACGGTTTGGTAGAAAAGAGCGCACACTATTTGCAAGCAACCGAATTTATAGCCGTGAGGCGGGAGCGGCAACGACCGTCAAGCGACGCCGAGTATGAAATATTCTCTCTTTTATTGTGAAAAATTATTACTTGTATGTGTGTACACATAAACACATGCATATGCCTTGTTTTGGCGCTCCTATTTGGTGCTACTGCTGCTTATTTTCCCTACCGTTCTTAAACTAACTGGATCAGCATCTCCACGTTTTTCACTGCTGACTAAAACAGCTGATAAACAGAGTTGTGGGTGGCATAGCGTTGCCAATCTGTTTTTAAAAATTGAAACCGAAATATACTTATTTTAGAGGGCACAACTTACATCGTAATATTATTTACTTTTAAATATTCTTTTAATTTGTGAAGCTGTTGAATTGTTAACAATTGCTCGAACAGCGTTTTACTGTGAATGTTTTTTAAAAAATGAATTTATTTATAAATATTTGCGGCTCAATCCGGAAAGATGATTAGGCAGAAATTGTCGGCTTATCAATATAGTTCTGTACAAATAAGGTTATAAAACATTTCAATACCCTAGGAATTTGATATACCGATATAAGCGCACACGTGGTAATTTTAAATTGAGTAACCTTATGTGTAATAAAGTCGATACAAAAATGTTCTTATATATCACGATACTAAGTTAACTGGTAAATTCGCTTAATTAAAAGTTAAATTTTTCGAGAATCCAAATGAATTTATAATTCAGTAAATATATGAGCTTTTTTAAAAAAGATGTGTCAATAGTAACCGCTCGACAACAATTTTGGTGTTTGAAAATAACAAAGAACCATAGAAAGATCGTGTCATGCTAATCGCAAATAAGGTCGTCCAAGATCAAGGCGGTCGGTAATCTGCTTTCTGCATAATAAACACAAAAATCTTTTGAAAATAGCTGAAATAACAAGCTACATTATCTTTCAAGTGATGTTGACCCCCAGGATAGATTTGTTGCGCGTAAGTAAAATAGATTTTTTTGTGAGAAAACAGAATTTATGAATATTAGGGAAAAGTTGTTTTCATCATAACACGATCTCCTGATTTTAGACGTTTGAGAACAAATTTTTTGCAGCTGCTATCAGTAGTTGAACCGTGTTGACCACGTAATTTGACATTTGGCTTAATCGAACCCTCTCAAGCAGAATATTTATATATGTGATTTCCAACCTACGTTATTTCAAGCATACCCTTACTGAGTAGCCCAAAACCAGTGTGCTAAAGTAACAAAAAAACGCAGACCAAAGATAAAACAGCTGTTCATGACGTGTTTGTGGCTAATTGATATAATATATTGAAAAAGGCAGCGATTTTTGTAGTGTGTTATTTTAGTTAAATATGAAGAAAAAATATGTGCCCCTGTGGGCGGTAACCATAATAATTATGCTAACACAAAAAACGGCAGCTTTAGATTCACCAAACAGCAACACAGCTGCGAGGGAGAAAATCGAGTACCCAGTGGTCACATCGGAAAATAAAACTGCATTAGTTTTTACGCCAACTATAAACATTAGTAGTATGACATCGAATGCTACCAGCATAAGCGAAAATGCCACGCCAATTGATCCTAGCTCATCTTCGGTTGTCCATCAACATCCCAGCGCTTCTAAAAACTCAACCACAATCGCAACAGAACCATCGTTAATTGATCCACATGCAGTTGAACAGGAGCACAATTCTTCGCTATCGCTATTCTTTGTGATTTGTGTGATTATGCTGGGAATACTTTTAATACATTTGATGCTTCAAACTGGGTTTCAATATTTGCCAGAGTCCATTGTTGTTGTGTTTTTAGGTGCCTTTATTGGACTTTCGCTTAATGTAATGTCTGGCGAAAATAACAGCTGGAAACGAGAGGAGGTTTTCTCACCAATGGGGTTTTTCCTCGTTCTTTTACCACCCATTATATTTGAGTCAGGATACAATTTGCATAAGGGCAACTTTTTTCAAAATATTGGCTCCATTTTGGTGTTTGCCATTTTTGGCACAACTATATCTGCACTTGTGATTGGTGCGGGAATATACTTATTGGGAATGGCTGAGGTGGCGTATCGGTACGTATTTATTTAGTCGTAGGTTATTATTATATGTTCAAAATGCTATTTTCTTTATTTGTAGGCTTAACTTCTCCGAATCGTTTGCATTTGGATCGCTCATTTCGGCAGTCGATCCCGTGGCCACCGTAGCTATTTTCCATGCACTCGACGTCGACCCAATTTTAAACATGTTGGTTTTCGGAGAAAGTATACTTAATGATGCCATATCAATTGTGCTAACAGCTTCGATCACCATCAACGCTAACGCCGACGCAAACACAAGCGAGGCAGTGATAAGCGCATTAAAAACATTTTGCATGATGTTTTTTGCTTCAGCTGGCATAGGCGTCATATTTGCTCTAATATCAGCATTGCTACTCAAACATATTGATCTGCGTAAACATCCCTCCTTAGAATTCGCTATTATGCTCATGTTCACCTACGCACCATACGTGTTAGCCGAAGGTATACATTTGAGTGGGATCATGGCTATACTATTTTGTGGAATTGTTATGTCACACTACACTCATTTTAATTTGTCAACTGTGACTCAGATTACAATGCAACAAACTATGCGTACATTGGCGTTTATAGCAGAGACTTGCGTATTTGCCTATCTGGGACTGGCCATATTTTCATTTAAGCACCAGGTTGAGTTATCTTTCGTCATATGGTCTATAGTGCTATGCCTAATTGGACGCGCCTGCAATATTTTTCCGCTGGCTTACTTGGTAAATAAGTTCCGTGAACACAAAATTAACAATAAGATGCAGTTCATCATGTGGTTCTCGGGCTTGCGTGGTGCCATCTCTTATGCGCTCTCTTTGCATTTACATCTGGATAGTCAGGAAAAACGACACGTTATTATTACTACCACGCTAATAATAGTTCTTTTCACAACGTTGGTTTTGGGCGGTTCAACTATGCCACTTCTTAAATATTTGAAACCCGGCAAAAAACGACGGGCGCGAGGATCTGGACGCTCCACAAGCGGAAGTTCGCATAATACACACCGAAAGCGAAGCAAGTCTATATCCCTCTCTAAGACACGAGAATGGGGACAAGCAATCGATTCGGAGCACCTGTCGGAATTGACGGAAGAGGAAGATGTTTCCTTTACGCAGGCACGAGATCGCTTCGGACGTTTGGACCGCAAGTACTTTATTCCCTTTTTCACACGTCGCTTTAACAGCCAGGAACTTCATGAATGCAAGTCCCAAATGGCTGATTTAACAAACAAATGGTATCAGGCCATACGCATTAGTCCCTTAGATTCGGATGAGTCGGATGACGAAATTGGTTTATCGAGTGCAAGCCAAAGTAATCTGACGCGAACCTAAGCTTAGCTACTTGACAGCTAAATAGCTGTCTGTGTATAAATATCTAAGTGTCCAAAGTATTAAGTCTTTGCAAAAATTTGAACGCCCCAAATATTTAATTTAATGTGGCAACTTATTCTTTAATTGTAACCTGTATAGTAATTTTATTTATTAAAATATGAACCTTTTCGATGTGATGGTGATGGTATATTGTTGTAGTTACTTGTAAACGAGATTGTTAAGTTATAACCTAAGAATTACCGAAGAATTTCCTATATTTTTTTTTATTGTTGGCCTTTATGAAGAATTTTACTATTCAGCCCTTTTTATTATTATCACACGGCTTAAACAAGATCGACAGATAATGCTTTATACAAGTCAAGTATTTCTGTTTTATTATTGTAATGTTGTTGTATATTTATGTTTGGTTAAAATTGAATGAAATCCGAAAAAAAAGTTTTGTTTTAATACGAAATAAATTGTGATATAATAAAATCAACACTATGGCATTTTTTAATTAAGATTAAATTGCATAAACTTTTAAAAAAATGTTGGGTTAAGTCAATAAAGAAGTTTTTACTATCTAACACAACAAAAAAATTATAAGCGATATTGTTTAACATTATCCGTCGCAACTTTGTTGCCATATTTTTAATTTAAATTTTAAAATTCTGTAGATAACGATTTACTATGTCATCGGTGGATGTCAATGGATTAAAAACCAGCTGTTCCGTCAAATCATCGCACTTGAGCAGAGTGACTAGCGTGCAATGAAAAACATATTAGCAATTATCGAAATTTAAACAGTTAGACTAGTTTTGTTTTATTTGCAGTGCTTTTATTTACTTTTCAAGGTGTAAATATGGCATTTGATGTTTTATAATTTAACTTTTTAACGAGTGCTCTTCAGATTAAAAATGTGGTCATATATAATACAAACAGCATACTGTGTTTTTACTGGTGAAAATCTGTGATTGCAATGCCCGCAATGCTATTTAAATAGACAATATCAAAAGTCTTTAAGGCTGGGCAGCTTGATCAATTTGTAAACGCTTGCTTTAGTGATTATAATTTTTTCCCGAAATATGTAGACAGAAACAAAGTATGTGCATATATTCTAGTAAGATAACTCGAATGTCAAAAAGGATCGTCAACAATAGATTTATGCACTAACTAATGTGCTTTAATAGAAAACGATGAAGAAGTTATCACCACACAGGTATGTAAATTAATTATTTCTTATTTAAAGGTTAAAAGCTCGTATTTATGACTTATATAGTTTATTTTATTTTACACATATTAATTTTTTTTTACATTTATTAGCACAAAATACATAATTCACTCGCTCGTGTAATACAAACTTAAGCGCTGCGCTCAGCAATGCAACATATTTGTATGTACATACATATAAATATATACTTAAGTTATTGTGAGTTATAATAATTCCACTTTGTTATTTATAAATCCTCATCTTGAGTTTGTAGTTTCACAAATTCATTTAATACTTTCGTATAAGAACTTTGAACTTACTTGCTAAAAAAATTTTCTAGGATCGCACATTGATTTAATTTTGTCCTCTATATATATGGATTGAATCTAGTCTCATATAATTGTTGTTTAAAATTATTCTGGGTTTCTCGTTACAATTGTGTCATCCATTATCTCATATACCTATGTAAATTCTTTAGGATAAGTATGTCCATGACAAGTGCCATAAATCATGCTTGATATACAATGGTTAGTGTAAGTAATGTATTGCTTAAATTAGTTATATGTTTCGTTGCTTTTGCAAATTTTTATTATTACTATACGATGTTCAGGACCGAACGAATATATGAACTTTAGTTTTACTATATTAAGAAAAATAATGGTATATAATTTAATCCATATGTAGGTAATATAGAGTGATAAATAAAGTATAAGCCTAAAACCCCCATCACCAGATTTCAATTGAGATGTAATTATATACAAGGTTTGAAATAAAAAAGAACATCAAGCTTCGTTGAATATATGTGTTCCTAACTTTAGTTCTTTAGAGTTTCGATAAAAGGAGACTAAAGAAAGACACATTAAGTTGAAAATATTTATCACAATATAAAGAAAATATGAAAAAGTGCATTAGCCATCAGTTTTACAATTAACTGAATCACGTGCTTATCATTTTTGTAATTTTAGGTTACTCTACATTTATGTTGGGTAACTTTTACATATACAAGGACTTATTCTAATATTGCATTCTGAAAGTACTTATAAGAATTTCCATATAAGTAGCAAACTATAGGAATAAACGGTACACATATATAAGTCTATCATAAGGGAATAAATAATTTTAAGTAACATGCTCCAAAAAATTAAATTAATTTATCGATGACCTTCAAACAATTAGCTATAGTATAAATATAAGAAGATGAAGAACATATAAACGAGTGAATACCGTATTTTGGGCTATTATCTATGTCTATATATGCCATTGTTCCTTTCTGCATATACCTTGCATTTAGACAAACCATGAACATAAGCGTGGGCTTTAATGTCTTGTTATTAAGATTGAAAATCTTTAGTTTTAAGCAGAAACTTCTTCAACCTCGTTGTCGATGCGTGAGGAGCGTATGCCAGACTTTCCGGTCCATGGGTAGATATCGGGGCAGGGCTGGCATGTTTTCATATAGCGAACACCTGATTTGTGCCACAAATTGCAAACTTTTGGATTATTGCAACGCTTGGGTCGGTCCTAAGTTGAATTATAAACGCTAGTTAAATAAATTAAATAAATATTTATCTACATTACATACTGAATAATCACATTGGAATGGCTGGAAAGACTTAATTCGCGATGTTGGTGTCGGATCGCGCACCCATTGTAGTGCCTGCCAATTTGTTATAATCCAAACATCTGGCATTGCGTTTATGGCATCGAGAAATTTAATAAACCCTTCCTTGTGGTGCGGTTGAGTAAACCAAGCGGCGTGATAAAACAATCCAAAAGGTGCTCTTGAAATATGGAAATAAATGGCTTTTATGTATTAATTGTATTAGCACAATTTTTTTCTGATTACCTATTGGTAGTATAATGACGTTCGAAATTCTTCATAATCATTTTGGTGACACCCTCCGCATCACTTGGATTGGAACAGGCATCACCCATAGAGCACCGTCCGCCGTTCAGGTCCTGCCACATAACCATTGGTACTTGCCAAACTCCCGGATAGCTTCGGGTTGGACAGGGCGGAATCATACAATCGTGGAAGATCTTATAGTCCAAAGTGTACGGCCATGAGGGTGGGCGGTTTTCATAGACCGGCATCGATGAGTCGTAAGTGAAGTTAGAGTCGTATAGCATTTTATACATTTTGTTACCACCAACTGAAAGGAAAGGTGCACGCATACCACGTACATCGGAAAGCTTAACGCCACCATATGCAGCGAGTATTTCGCGTTGACCTGCAATTTCTCGAGTCCATTTTTTTTGCGAGAACTGCTCACCAAAACTGTGTCTGTAGAAAAAATATGTTTAAAAAATTGTAGACACTTTAATTTACTTCTTATTTTTGTGTTAGTCTTAAAAAACTCCGCAACTGTTAGACGAATGTGTCTGTGAGTATGAATGGGCATACGATAGGAGCTGAAAGCTGGTGTTGAATTACTGTTGTGCTCTCTTGTATCTTAGTGTTGTTGTTTGCATTGTGCCGCCGCGTGTCTTGATTTTTCAGAGCCTGAGAGCCGTCTACTTACGAAACTGTATGTGATGCCATTTCATGTCCATCGGCGTAAAGATTCTGCACTTGACTATAGTCAGTCCATTCGTGAGAGACGTAGAATGTTGCTGTTATTGGGCAACCATTGGGATTGACGCGTCCCTTCTCAAACAGATCCGTATACAATTGTTTATTTAAATCATTAACAGAATCATCAAAGGTCAAGAGTACAATTTGAGGTATGCTTTCAACCGGTAGTTCGCCTAGGAATCATGACAAACAGCATTGATGATGTGTGTGATGAAATGGGAGAAAAACAAAAGGTTCATGATGTTGAATAAAAAATAAGCATAAACATAGAGGCAAAGAAATAAAAGTTTATGACGGCCGCATGTATTTGATGTTTCAGAAGTAAAGATGACCTAATCTAAGCGAATTGTAATCGCAACTTACGAAACCGTATGGGAAGCCATTTCATGCCCATCAGAGTATAAATCCTGGACCATGCCATAGTCCGTCCATTCATGCGACAGGTAGAAAGTGGCACGCCAGGGACAGCCATTAGGGTTTTTACGCGACTTGTTATTAAAAAGCTCGCCGTATAGATCAATATTAATTGGATTAATGGCATCATCAAAAGTAATTAACACAATTTGTGGGGTGTCCGAAACATTTAAACCTCCTATATTGTATGGGGCCAGCAAATGTATTTTAAAGATATTTCTCATACCAGCAATAAATTAAGTGTTTCAATCTTATTATAACATTTCTTACTTACTTACTTAACTATAATCAAAAATATAGAATTTAAGATTTTGAGTACTCACCGGGTATGTCCTTGCCACCACAATAGCAATCCGGTAGTAAACATACATCTTTTCGACATTTGGCAGCCGTTTTATCTGGTGTGGGCTGTGGGTATAGTGGATCCGGTCGAGTTGGTGGATATCTGTAAATGTCTGCAAACTCTTGTGCCTTTGAGACTATTATGCCAGAGGGTTTAAGCGTTGGACGTGTCCGTCTGTGAAATGTACATCACTGTAAAAATTACATATTTTATAGATTTAATTTATTTACGGTGGATGAGTTCCTCTGTTCGGTGTTGCCACAGCATCACGATCCTGATTACTGTGTACGGCACTACCACGGTTTCGATTGTTGTTTCTAAATTTAATTGTATTGAAAGTTAGATTTTTTTGTTTATTAATAAATAGAACTGCACGTGTGACTTGCCAACCAATTATTTAATGTACTTCTGCTACACAAATAGGTCAAATATAATACATTATGTTTAATTATGTGCATGAAGAACTTGTTAGTGATTTTATATGAGATAGTCACATAACCCATATAGATGAAAAGTATATAAATATTTAGATAAATATAGATATAATTATGTACAGTCGAGTAAAATACTTTTTAATATCAACAGCCAATTCGTTTAAATAAATGTAACCAAAATGTATAGTATACTTATGTGTTCGTGTTGGGGATCAGGCTAAAAATCTAAGCTGAGAACAATATATAGAATAAATACACTTAATTTTTCGCATTGTAAGTCGCTGCAAAATAATAATTATTAAATTTGTATGACTTCCTGAAAGCAGGATTAACAATTTATGTGGGGGCGAAACTGTTTGACTCGATTTGATTAAGGCGGAGACTTTTAAAATTTTAGTGCAGATAAACATAAAACCTGTTTACATTTCTACGATATGGTTCACACTGACTGTAAACAGTTATACTAAATGTAAGCTCAGTAAAATGTGCAAATTCAGTTTTAACGATTTAATAGTGGATTTAAATTTCAAATTAGCCATCTAGATATACAAATTCGAGCTACATACTTACATGCATCGTACAAAAGTTAAGAAAGTGAAATTTAAAATTTTAAAAATTAAATCTGAATCTCACAAAATTATGACTTGTACATTGATACACATATGTACAAACATTCAGTTTGTAAAAGTAACATTTTACTACATAAAAATAAAAATAATACATAATGCCCTAAAATCATAATATAATAAAAATTAGAAAAATCACAATAATTATAGACAAAGAAGTATGAAAAGTTAAACGGGCCACCACCTAACGGTTACGATTTGTTTACGTACTTATGCTCTCCGTTCTGTACATCGTTGCAACATTTTACAGAGCAGCTAATATTTAGTATTTATGTATCTTTGCACTAAAAATTAACTAAAAACGTAATAGCCGAAAAACTATGTAGTTTTAAGTGATCAGGGCATTACTGTCAGAAATAGTTTTAGGCTGGTTGCCTTTTGGTATGATTTATTCAATAAATACTAAAGGCATACTAAAAAGCCAACAAACAACCAGAGCTCTACAAAAGTGGGTGATTGTGGGTAATGAGAAAATCTACATACAAGTTGGGTTTGTTTAAGGAGACTATATCTGTGTTGAAAACAAAATTACGGTGAATTTGTATTTAAAGAGAGGAGAGTGATAATGCAGAGGTAACAGCTACTTAGGAGCGTTAAAAAGAAATCGCTTTTTATACCTTGAAGGGATTTCATTGCACTTTGGGCTCAGTGTGCTATCGGAGCACTTCACCGAGACTGCAGCGACAGCGGCGGCGTTGTTGTATTGGTGTTGGTTGTTGTTACTGGGTGTAAAACCATTTTGGAATTTTTTAGCTCTACTCCCTGGCATTTGATAAATGGAAGAGGTAGAGCCCGGGCTAGACGATTGGGCGGCAGCAGCGGCAATTGACGACTTTAAGGCATTGTTTACCCTCGAAACTCGTGCGGTTGTTGGTGGAGAAAATATAGATACAGAGGGGGTGGCAGTCGTTGTTGAAATGGCAGGAGCGGTGCTAATATCGGGTATACTATTTTTTACTATTGTTGCATTTGTGTCTAATATAATTAGAGGAGAAGATTGGGGATACGATTTCGATGTTGCTATTAGGTTAAATGCTAAGGGTGGGGCTCGTGTAGTTGGCAGTGTGGTTTTTATAGTAGTAGTGGATCTAGTTGTAGTCGTCGTCGAACTACGACTTGTTGAGAAGCCTGGCTTTATCTCATTAACGGCTGCTTTTATCTCAGATCCGGAAATTTCGTCAACGAACTGCGGTGATCCGCTCTCATCACTGTCGCTGGCAGAAAGATAATGCTGTAGCTGCTCCAATACATTAGTAGTATGGAACTTGGCTCGACCATTTGACATTGTTATGTAACCGGCATTCTGCAGACTCTGCGCCAGTGTTCGCTCTGCAGTTTGCTGCCGATATTTATTTGAGTAAAGAAACTTGACTGGGGTGTTGTCAGTCGTAACATGTTCAGTCGAACTGGGTAATGTCTCTGTGGTTTGCTCTATGCTATTATCCTGTGTACCTTTAAATGGATGATGTGCTATCAAGGCTTCCGCGTGCGGTGTATCTAGGATTGTAGTTTCATTCTCAATAGGATTACGTTTGTGTGAATTTGTCGTTTCAGTAGTTATCGGTTCTGAAGAGGACGAGGACATTTGGTATCTATGAACAGTATCTTTGACCTGTTGAGCCGCCTTATAAGTTTCATATTTTTCTCGTGACTTAATTGTGGAATCAGCGATAGATTGTCGCAGGCTGCTACCTACTCTAGCGCGATGCGTTTTGCGTCTTGAGTATAGAATCGGTGTGGAACTTGTCAGTTCATTGGCGTTAGCTATTTTAAACTTGGGTGCATAAGTGGTTGGCTCGTCGATACCGTCTAAATTATAGTTAACCGTAGCCGCAGTATACCGTGAGCGGCCACGTAGACGCATTGGCGGATCAGATACCTGAATTGGGGGCGAAGTCATAACAGTAGATATTGTTGGTTCCAATATCGTTGTAGCAAGTGCTGCCTCTGTAGTCGCTTTGCTTGTTGTCGTTGTTCGCGGCATGCTTGCTGCCGATCTTTGGGGACTGAAGGTGCTAAGAATAGCATCACTTACACTAAAATTTCGTGCATTGCCCGTTGCCATATTTTGAATAACGATCTGGGTGGCATTCCTCTGAGAAGGGCTTAAGGTAAAGTAGTTCTTAACAGATTTTGGCGTTGTTTGGAGGAACGGCACAGCGGCTGGACTATTAACATAGCGTGATCTATTGGTGGTTCGTAAGCTATTATATGGCAACCGTTCATCCTGTAGTAAGCTTTCAAGGCTTTTATATGGCGAAACGAATCGCATTGTTTGGTTGCTTGTCACACGGTTTAAGTTCTCTTTGAAGAGATTTGCACGTGCTGTGAAACTTTGTCCAGAACTTACTCGTTCGGTACTTGTACTTGTAATACTTGAAGCTTTTGTTGATGTAGTAGTGGCTTTAGTGATGGGCAGATCTGTAGCAGGCGATGTCGACAATAACGTTTTACTATTTGCTTGTTTAACAGTTGGACGACCGTTTTGCCAGACACGTAACGGCGCATACGTTGTGGGTATAATATCTTCATACTCCGCGCTACTATGATTATCAAATATGGTCGCTAAATGGGTGGTTGTTGTTGATGTTATGCTAGGCATTAGACGGTGCCCACTTTCTGGGCGCTCAAAAAGTGGCTCTGAAACGTTGTCCTCAGTCAAAGACTCCGTTGCCCTTAAGGTAAATCCATGTGACCCACTTTCCAGACTATACTCGTATGCTTTGTTAGGTCGTGTTGTACTTGAACTATCTAATACTTCTGATGAAACTGACCCTTGTACATAGTTTGTTGTCACTTTAAAACTTTGAGGCTTCACATCGGACTGGACGAAGGATTGAATGCGTTTGCTTTGATTTTGCTCTGTGAATACTGTTTTGCCTTCCCCAACTCCGTTGTATAGATTGTCCCTTAAATGTGCGGGCTTTAATGATTTTTCTGTGGGCGTGTGCACCAAGTTGCTTGCTCCATAAGCCGCAGCATTGATGAAATCCAGAAACTTGGGCGAAGTGCTTGTCCCAAAAGTGTGACTACTCGGTAACTCCGAAGTCTGGACCTGGACTTTCTGACTTTCATCGTAAATTGTCTCAACATTCTTCTGAGTACTACTATTTGCACTGTCATTTACCAACGCCCACGATTTGCTGATTGAAGGTGATAATGTAGATTTGACGTGGATCAGAGCTTTGGTGTTGTTGATATTTTGGATTTGACTACCAGCCACAGCAGTAATGAGGGACTTGGCAAGAAATTGTAGCTTGGATTTGAGAAAGGGATTGGAGTTGTATGTAGGGGGTGGAGGTTGCCTCATTGTTCTGATAGTTGTGGTTTTTGTAGTGGGTGCTTGTGTAGTTCGTGGTGGTATGGTTGTCTTTAATTTGTTTAAACCGTTTTGCTTAAAGTTTTTATTTGCATGCGCTTTTGAGCTGTTGAAGAAATGTGTATTTTTAATAAACAATCACATTAGTGTTAGTAGCATATCCATTTTTTTTGTGTGTATGTTTTTGTGATATACTGATAAAACTTAATTCTTTTGATTCTAATTATTTGACTATTACCTTAGCTTCAGTAAATTACTTTTATAGATTTTATTATAAAGCACATGCCATGCCAACTTTGTGAAGCCACACGCGAAATCCCTAATAGCTACGTATACATAAATGTATGTGTGTATGACGATCATGCAATGAATTTCAGCATACTTATCATATTTGAAACTTTGTACTTTATACTAACAGAAAACACAAATGTTTGTGATAGTGGAAGATATATATAATTCAAATCAGCCTGAACGGCGAGAAATATATGCAACTTTTATTCCTAAGCAACGTATGTTTACTAATTACATGTGCCTAGTTTTTCAAATACATATATATGTGTAATGTGTACATCGTTCAGCTCAGTAGTTGGATTGATTAAAACGATTTAAAGTTCTAGCATAATGTGTAATCAGTGTTATATCGAAAATTATGTTTGTGTAATGCAAAAATGTAATCTGATGAGATGCTCATTAGCACTTAAACGTTTTAATGCCAGTATGGTCAATTATTGACCATTTTAAAGAACTAGAAAGCAGTCCTCGTGTTTAAATATGTAATATTGCATTTGACAAATTGTGGAACAGAAAGTACCTTGAAGGCTGCAATGTTGTTGTTGATAGTGTTGTTGTTGCGGGGGGCTTTGTGACGGACTGTGTGGTTGTTGTTGTAATCTTGTTTGTATTCCTGCTTGTTACTGAAGATGACTTTGAGATCGGGAAGCGTGTGGGTGTCATCGTCGTGTACTTCATTGTTTGCTCTAATTTAAAAGCTGAAGTAGACTGTGCCACATCGTTGGCAATCAGATAATAATCGTCCGTATATTTTGATTTTGGACGCTCAGTATTAGGGCTAGTCTTCACTACAGTTCGCTCGCTTTGATAGTAGTCCACGGGTGAATTGTGGGTATATTCTGCTGAGCTTGAATAGCTATAATCGGCCTCTTCATAGTTTATATTAGGCGTAGTAAACGTGTCATAGAAGTTGCGAACATCTGGCTTTGGAGGTGGGCTTGATGTCGTGGATGCCCCAATTTTCACATCCAGTGCTCGTATTGTTACCTCTTCAGCCCTGGTTGACAAACTTGTTGTAGGTTGGGTGTTGTGAATGTCGAGATGAAAATGAATATCAATTTTGATGTATTTGGTAATTGTTGTTCTTTTTCTGTTGTATGTTTATGTATTCAAGTGTGACTCTGCCTATTTTTAACTTTACTATGAAATTCTAGCTAATTGGACTATACAGTTTTGATTTTTAAGAGTGTTAAACTTAATTCACGAATTCACACTGACTTGTTGGGGCACATTCTAAAAGGCTTGTAATATATTTTTGAGCTAGTAAGCTTGTGGGCATGAGTTATTATGTATTCAACAAGATGCTACCAAATTCTAATTCGCAATGAGATTTCAAAGCAAAAAGATTACTTACCGTTGTGGAATGGGTGTGGGTTGATCGTACACATTATCCTGCTCGATCTGTTTAAATTGTTAGTTGTTAAAAATAACAGAAAGGTTAAATGCCACGGATATTTATGTATTAATTTTCTATGAGTATATCTTTTTACCTGTGCATTAAGATCTTCATCGTAGTCTGTATTATAGCTTAATGTGGGCTGGCTGTTGTAACTTGGCCTTTGTGGTGGTGTCGGTGTAGTCAATATTTCCGAGGGTCTATATGTAGACTGATGTTGTTGGCGCACTGTGGACTGGTATTGCTGGGGCTTCTGCTGATTCTGTTCTTGCTGTTGTTGATACTCAATATCCCTATACAAATCAATTTCGTCGTCGTAAACAGAATAGTATGATGAATCATAGGGATTTGGTAAGGCAGGTGCCTGTTGCTGTTGTTGCGGTTGTTGGAATGGTGACGGTTGTTGTTGTTGCGCCTGCTGTGGTGTTTGGTAGCCACCCCCATGATTGAATATGGATGTATTGTAGTAGTTACGATTGGATGCAAACTGTGGCGGTGAAGCTTGTGAGCTTGGTTGTACAAATATGTTATCGGCAGTTTGAGCCACCAGCGATGTCGGTGAAGATGATTCAACTCTTTACACACAATTTTGTGGGAAGAGTGTACGACGGAAATTATTTACAGTATACACAACAAATAAAATTATTGATATCAATTTATAATACATATATGTATGGGTGTAGATGCATTGACAGTTTTCATATATTACAGGGGGAGAGAAATGCAGAACATAATCAAAAAGTAATTAAAACTTAGAATTAGAGTACATCGGTGTTTATATTATGAAACCGTTTAGTAGTTTAAGTGATGAGTTAAAAAGATGGAATTAAGTAGCGATTGAAATAAAGAGTTAGAGCAGCCCAGTCCTTACAAAATTTGTTTAGTCAACTGTACAGCATAGGTAAGTTATATCTGTTTTAATTTCTTAGTTATGGGTAAGGTCTGAACGTAAACGTATAAACAGTAGCGCCTGCGGGCAGTGGCAATAATATTTAAAATTATGTACATTGATCTGCCGTATTTTTGTGTATTTGTGTAGCGGCACCAAATAATTGAACAGCAGATTTGTCGGCGACTTTTATAACTACCTTTGTCGTTCCATATTTGAAGTGATCTGTATCGAGTTCAAGTGCTGGCCGCCCAAACCATCAGTGCTTACACCGGGGCTTGAGTAGGCGGCAGTTTGGTTGGTTGCATTAGGCGGGCGCTCAAATCTGTCAGGGTTATCCACAGCTTGGGCCTGCCATTTCTGGTGTCCGCGCGTACGTTGTGGTCTCACGGTGTATCGGATTCTTGTTGGGGCTGTTGGTTTTGCAGTGCTTGTCGTATTTGCTACTCGTACGCGAAGATTAGTTTGATTATCAGCTAAAGTTGCTCCATGCAAGTGCGGTAGCCGTTGCTTTAATTCCTGAAATATGTCACTTGGAAATCTAATAAACGCAGGGACTCCATTGCCTGCGCTTGGCTGATTAAGTTGCGGGAAATTTGGAAAGGGTCGACGAGTTGTTGTTGCTTCCATAAACCCTGTGTGTAGGTTAGGCATATTTTTGCCAGGCGTTGTGGTGAGTGGGACATCTGTTGGAATTTGTGATCGCGGTGGTGCCATTGTTTCTGACATTGGCATGTATGGGGGCATTTTTGATGGCGGCAGCATGTCTTCATCGACTCCATCGTCGTAATCCTCATCGTAGTATTCAATAGTCCGGTCAGTGGTGGTACTTCCTAGACCATAACTTTTTGACCGTGGCATGCTAGTTGTCGTCGATTGATTTGACATGGAATTTTGAATTTGTTTACTCTTTGCGAAATCTTCATTTTCCATGTAAATGGTTGTAATTGATGATTGGGTAGGTGAGCTCGTCGGGACATTTGTAGGTGTCGGATGTGACTTCGAAAGAGGTCGGAATGCTGCTGTGCTTCTTGGCGTCGAACTGTTGACGGGTCGTCGAAGAACCAATGCATTGCGGACATTGCCACTTCCATCATTGCCTACCTGTTTAAAATATTTGATTAATGGGTTGACAGCCGGATTAAAACTTGCCAGATCGCTAGCTTTTAAGTTTGCCATAAACTCATTAATGTTAAATTGAAAATCGGTTATTTGTGGTTTTCCAGTTGTCGGAGTTTTGGATGATTCCGGTTTAGGTACAAGAGTGGAGCTGATAGGTTTTGTAAAAGTATGATATGATTCGGGCACGGTTGTATTAGATGCGTAGCTTATTCCTACTGGTAGATGTGAAAAATCCCGTATAGGTATATTCTGCAGGATTTTCGGTTCGTTATAAGCCAAATTGGGCGGCGAAACTATATTGAAGTTGGGCGTCACATGCAATGGCGTGACTGGTGGACGCACCTTAACTGCGGCATTCTCTATTTGATTTAACTTGGCAGTATTGTATACACCCTTCATTTTTTGGTTGGCAATTATATTATATTGGAAGTAATTGCTTTCCGTCGTACTTTGCGGCTCTAGTCCTTGAGCTATGCTGTACTGAGATATAAGTTTGGGTGAATTCTTTGATGTGCTCGGTGTATACACTGGTTTATTATTGTAAAATCCACCCATGGTACTGTGCTGCGCATTATGGCTATTTGGTGTTACTGGATCCGTGGCCCTTGTTGTCGAAAAGTAGTTAAAAGAAGGCTGTGGGGTTGTGGTGCGCACGTTAGGGGCAATAGGTTTATTGTCCAAATGAAAGTATGCAAAGTTTTCGGTATGTATTTGTTTTCTGCGTTCTTTAAGTTCTCTTAGCTGCTGTATTAGGTAAGGAAGTAAATCGCCGTGGCTTGTTTGTTCTTGATATCCCCCTGGCGGCCTTGTTGAGCTAGCTGCACCATAGTAATTACCCGCAATGGGTCGAAAGTCATCCTCCAATGGAGGAGGTGGTAGTGACAAATTGTACCCTGTGTAGACCAATGTCGGTTTATTTTCATGAGTCGAAACAGGCTGCTGTTGTAGATAAGATTTATACCCAGGGCCAGGGCTTACTTGGTTATAGTTGGGATTTGTGTGAGTTTGCTGACTCGGTGGTGTCAGATAAGGATTGTAGCTACCGAAGCTGTAAGTGTTTTTCTGTATGTATGACTGATGAACTGGTGCATCGATGGAGCGATAGTTATTCGCCGGCCATTTTGGAGAAGCATTCGGGTAAGGTCGCAATTGACGTGCAAGTCGCCTTGACTCTCCTGTAGCAGTATCATTGCTGTCTTCAATTGTTTCGCTGTAGTCATCCACATTAGAAAAGTCAATCTCAGTTTGACTAATTTTTGACGAGTACTTCTGCAAATGGGTGACTGACGGCGCTGCCTCGTCGTATTGTTCTTGTGAGTTATTTGAATTATTCGACGTTTCGCCACTGCCCATCTTGGTACTGCTGGCGCTATCTGACTCCATAATTTCGCTAGACGTATTTGAATCGTTGGCAATTTCCGAAAAATTTGCTGTTTCCGGTTGCATAGTCGACTTTAACCCACTTACATCGCGTCGTTTGCGCCCTCTTTCTACATCTAGTCGATTATGTGACAGTTCGTGTACAATTGTCGCGTCGTTGTCCAAGCTTTCGCTGTTTACGTACAGAGTTTAGCCAAAAGCATTTATAGTCGGTTGTTGTGTCGTTTGAAGTAAAATATAGAGATAGTGCAGTATGCATAATATGAGAAAAAAGAGTAGTAAAATGAGTTGAAAAGAGTTTTTATCAGACTTGCATTTTTGAAAATAAAGCAAAAGTAAATTACCATCAATAAAAAACATTTAAAATTTTAAAAGCGACGGTAGATAAAGCACTCAATTCAAAAGGGGCAAACGGGGTAAAACTTACCTGTAAGCGGTTCCAAACGTGTAGGACCCAATTTTTCCATGATTCGGTATAGCATTAATGCTCGCCTGGTGTATGATACCATCGCGGTCCCGCTGTACTTGGCTAACAGTACTTGGCTGACCACGATAAACACGCTGCTGACGATCGCTTTCTTCCTCTTCTGTAGGTGGCAATGTTTCCTGGGCTTCGGCATAGAGCTGTGAATATAAAGTTTTCTCGAAATAAGCGTTAATAGTCATCCTGTTGAATGCCTGCCATTTTTACCTTGGCTATTTCTTCTTGAGAGTCCAGCAGTGACTTTGGTTGTCCGCGCGACGTGATCACCGGATTAGGTGGTACGGCCAACTCTGGTGGCGGTGGTATATGCTGAACCTGCGCGTGTATAATCTGCGGTGGTGAACGATGATACTGCGGTGGAACCGTGACAGTCTTTTGTGTAACTGCTGGGCTGGTAAAGGCAGCTCCAAAGCGAATGCGACTGGGGACATGTTGCTGTGGCTTGTTACGTGAGGCGCCACCTTTTTCTGTAGAGGTGGCCGACGTGCCACTATCCACCAGTTCACAACCCACGTTTCTTGGCCAATCGCAAGTCTGCAGTTCATGTGAGTACATAAGACCTCCAGTGCAGCTCTCAAGTAACGCACCACCAAATACGCATACGTAATACTGTGTACAATCTGTGGGATGAGGGTAATATCCGAACTCTTCAGGACAGTCAAAGTTGACACCATTTGAGCTGGTGGACTTCACATTGGTGCCAAAACTGCGTGAGTTAGTGACTCGTGGTGCACGTTTACTTTGTACATCTGCCGATCCTGCTGAAAACAATCGAATTAAAATTAAATTTAAATTCTGAGGTAAAATTTTAATATGAATTTGAACTAGAAATTGTTTTGCTAGATATCCGTTAACAACCAGTGATACCGTATAAGAAAAAATTATGGTGGTTTAAGTTTTAAACACCATCCAATGAAATTCAAAATCTTGGTGTTATCACTATCTTATATACTATTTTCTTCGTTCGGAAGAAAGTAAAAGTGCTGATCCGTGCACGGACCCCAGAACCAAACAATGTCACTAAAATTTAAGAAATGTTTAACCAAACACTGTGACTGATTAGTAATTCAAATATTTGACGCTGAATTTCAATTTAGACCGATTGGTTGCAATCAAAGTTATTACAACGCTAAAACAAAGCTAAAATACCTCAAAAGGCCATCAACCAATGGGGCGACAAATTTAAGTGACTCACCCAAGCTATAGGCGCAATAAAATAAATAGGGGGCGGAAGTTGCTCTTATTGCTTAGCAGTTTGGGTATATTTTTCGATATCGAAATTTCTGAACTGACGGGTAAAACCCCATCTGAAAAACTAATCGAATTGTAAGACATTAAAATTATGCAAGTAATGTGCTCCGGCACGATATCAGTTAGCCTTAGACTTTTATTTAGTTTCTAGCTTTAAAACCGTAAGCTCAGAAAGTGAGCCTGTTGTGCGATCGACAAATTGGGTTTAATGGATACTTAGCCTTAGAGCCTTTAGCTATACGCTTTATGACCCACCTACACTGCTTTACTTACACAAGCCTCTAGCTGCAATCAAGTATTTTAATGGTATGCTTTAATTGTAATGTGAGCATTTTACAAACAAAAACGAGTTATTGTAACGCGCCGTAAAGTTGCACTTTTGACCAGCCATGAAACAGCACGAGAGGCACTTTATATTTTTCGAGTAACATAATATATTTGGCTTGATAGAGACAACTTTTTCCAAACGAATTTACATTCACTTTTTTATTGTACCTATAAGCTTTTCTAATCCAGATAAGGCCTCGACTGCCGTTATTAGCTTTTCATTATAATTATAATTGGGCGTAGAGGAACTGTTAATTTGGCGTAGACTAGCTATTCGAAATACAGATAAAGAATCAGTTATTAAAATTGAATTTAAAACTTTGCAAATGTATAACAAAGTAAAAAGAAGTTTAAAAATTTATTACGGATACATAGAAATTTTTTAGGAGAGACGTTTCGTGTTAATATGTCAATGACGTCACATGTGAGCATTTATGTCAAGGCTGTTGGATAAGATCTGTTTAGCATGCAGCACGCACCACGCATTGTGTAATTATCGCGGCAAGCCGTCGCAGGTTTAAGTTGCTTTTGAAAAACGAAGCATTTACAGACTACATGAGTGACTGATATATACTGGCGACTGGCAGTAGCGCAAAAACTAAGCTAATCACGTGCCAATGGCAATCGGCGATGCAAAAGTCTAAAGCTGCCATCGCCTAGAATGACATTTGTCTTAGCCAGTGCCAGCACACACTTGGCAACACAACTGTCGATTCATTGTTGCTGTTTATACTTTCTGCTCCACTAAACAAAATGTGTACGTGGATTTGCTTAGCCAGAGTTAGAGCGTGGCTGGGTCTGTTATGCAATGCGCAGTAATTCGGCCATAAGCCTGATTGGCTTTATTTTTTGTGGGTTTGTTCACCGCTTGTCGATTGCTTCGCTTTTTGCTGCTCTACTTGTTCGAAAATAAGAGCAACACATTACGCGACTTTTATTGAAAGCGAAGTACTACTATAGAGCAGATAAAAAAGGCAGCTCGACAAATACTCAGACAATTTGAATTGTACATAATATCTTTTGATACGGTTTTCTGTCAATTTAGGTTATTTATGTTGCTTTAATACATTGAGCTTACCGCTTCCGGGAATAAGCTTCTTAATTAATTTTTGAATGCACCAAAATAGAAAATTTATCATTTGCCAAGAAATGTTTAAAACTTTTTCTTTCCGACAAGCTTTTCTTACCACTTTTAAGCAAAGTAAGAACGTCCAGTTGTAGTGAATTGGCTTACTAAGCTTAAGCGATGGACCTTAATAAATAATTGAGATAGTGAAAGCTTCAGAAGATATTGCAACTTGAAGTAGATGGAGACACGATTAAGTGCGTGCTTCGAATTTCAATGTTTACTTGATTTAATATTATTAAGCCTTCGAAATAATTTTTCTTTTACGCACGGTAAATTAAAACACATGATATCATATCTAATTCGCTAGGTGCAGATCACAATTTAATGTACGCTTTGTGGATAAAAAACCATTACTGACCAAATCTTGGTTATAAATCGATTGCACAAAAAGGCGATTCGAAGACCTCAAGGCATAATTTGAGAGAGTAATCCACGAATTGCAAAATTGTGCGCTCTAACTATTTCTTTTGTTACCACCGTTGGAGAGTTGACCAACAATTACCTTACAATTGCTTTGCATATGCTCAGGAAGTTTGTGATTGTCAGCTGGGACTTTCCTTTCTAATAAACAGCCGTTACAGTTACTTCCTGAGAGCCATGTTAAGGCGAATGTCTTCACACATCATTTTTATTAATTTAACAGCATTAATTAAAGGTTTAAAGCTGTTTCTTCTTTGCTTAAAATTTATTTACTTTATTTTGTTTGGGGATTATATTATTATAAACCAAGAAATGTAATCTTTCATTTAATATAATGCCATTTGTCACAAGAAATAATCCTAAAATTACTGGAATGAACTGTCCTTGCCTTTGAGTCACAGTACAGTACACTCGCCTTTCATTTTGTTAATTGAAACAGCCGCTGATATGCTATGCTATGTTATGTGTCGATCGCAAAAGTGAGAGCTATATTGGAACCCACTATTTTATGCACATACACAAACAGGAAATATACAACTTTGCAACACTCGTCTGGTTTTCGACTTATTGCTACAGTTGCTATGGTTACTACGGTCAGCTGTGAGTCCCTCTCAAAAAATTGGCTACACTGGATCTGTACACGTTTTTGGGAGTTATGTAACAAAGCTCTTGGCTGAATTGCAATATATAACTCATCGTGCTTTCTATATAAAGTATTTTACAATTGTGCGGCTTAAAATTCAAAAACAAAACGAATTCCATAAACTCTCAACCTTAATAACTTGTAAATCTTAAAAGCCTGTTAGAATGATTTGCAAATTAAAAATAATAATGACAAAAGCTTAAAGTTAAACCTACAAAAATTGGAATATACACCGGCGAAGTTACTTGTACCTTTTGAATTGTTGCATCTAGTGCTGCTGTCCCATTAAATTGCTTAAGTTAAATGGAACAGCCACCTGTAAATGTTTGGCCAAACAGCTTTAATTTGCGACACGCAGCACTTGTAAAGGCAAACTGCAATGGCAACAGTGACTATGACGTACTGTCTTTTAGTGTTCGCTTGACTGTGACTGGCAATATGACACTTGTGGCAGTTGATTTTTATCAAATTTCCAGCTCATAAAATGTTAATTGGCAGCTAACTTTCATATGCACTTACAAAAGATATTATCATTCAAGCATTTCTGATAAAAAGTTTTTTTTTTGTTTTTTTTGATTTTGGTGCTCATTTTTAAATTGAATTTATAATTATATATCCAACCTAAGCTGAGCTTCCTTAAATAAGCAAATATTTTTTAACCTGAGATTTTAAGCTAAGGAATATTATATATTTATATATAGATAAATATATGTACATATATATATACATATATATATATATATATATATATATATATATGTACTTAAACGTGATTGGATTAAATTGGTTTTCGTCGCAGTGAATGTTGCCATGCAACGCTAACTACGACCACAACAAAAAGTATAAAACAGCTAGTACGAAAAGTGGGTCAAACAGAGAATATTGCATAAGATGTAGACACAACACTCACCAACATGCATACATATATACACATAGACAAGCTATTTCAAATCTTGCTGCTAGCTGCTAGCTGCTAGTTGCAGCAACTAGACCACGCGACGTCGACATTTCTGCGAGCACCAACCAATGCGACAACGGCACCAACAACGGAGTTGTGTGGCGCAAGGCTTGTAGAGCGCATTAAAATGCGGCGAGCCACGCCTGCTTCAAAATCGATCACTTTCGCATACTTGTAAATCGAACCAGCCAGCTGGGCTGCCACAGCAGCACCAATATTGCCTGGAACTGTATGCGGTGCAACGTCTGATTATTTGAGTTTGAAGCCGTATTTGCAATGAGTGAGCGAAATTGAATGCATGGAATTAGTCTCTTAGTCTCTGCCTGGGCCGTCGTGGTGCGGCTTCACAGATGTTGCCATTTCGAAAGGGTATTACGGAATTTGGCCACACTGCAATTGATTTGCCTATGTTGTAAACTGCCATCTTACAGCTAAGCCTGGAATATCTCAGCTGTTTAGCAAATTATTACATTACTGTCCGATTATAATTATAAATATTATATAATATAAATATATAAAATATACATATGTTGTCAACAACACTTTCGTGACAGCTAATATTCATATAAGATAAAATTTAGTCACAATATATATTATACAGACAATATATACACAGATTAATTACATTGATTAAATACCGCTGCAATAATTGTTAAAAGCCAGTAAACCATAAATTTGGTATAAGGTACACACAAAAAGATACGGCAAAAAAATGAAAACACTTATAAGCTGACTATGTGCGACAAGGTAAATTTACATGCGGACAACAATTTTAACATTTCCATGCAGAAAACAATTTCAACATCAGTAGACTGCATTTACTACAGCTGATGTTCCACGGTCATGACGCTTGTTTTTGAGTTCAATTAAATTCGAAAGAAAAACGCCCCATTGACTCCAACGGCAGAGAGGTCAAGGTGCTCATCTGTGGTGTTTCTCTTCGTTGCTGCTGGCTAATATTGATGGTTGATGTTGCCAATGGCAGTGCAACTATTCGTGTGATGTGCTTCTGTACTTATTTAGTGAAGCATTTAATTTTGGCACTCCGTTCAAACGCCGGATGGTTGTGGATGTAGTAACATATGGACACACATAGTGTGAACAACATATTTGCGGTTAAATTCATAAATAAATATGTGTATATATAAATATATATATGCATATTTATATTCGTGTGGCCCAAAAAACGAATTACAAATGTTGTTTACGGTGTTTTAATAAGTATGCATTTATATTTGTAAAAAAAACACACACCTAAAATAATAATGTCATTTTAAAACAACGTAACGCTAAAGTGTATACATTTTCACAGCTGGAGGCGCGATTATTATCTTTAAAGACCATTACTCTCATTTACATATCAGAAAGTATGTGTGGGTGTCGATGTGTAGTCATTGAAACAGAAACAAGATACATATAACCTGTGCGTTTGCACTCTGAATGTTTTCTGCTGCAGGTGCGCGGAAGTCGGACTGCGTGAAAAAAGTCCAATACGGTATCCAATAGTAAAAAGTTGAAATGTACAAAGTTTCCAAGCTAATAATAATAATAATAATAATAATAATATTTCTCAGTACATATTAGGATTACGCTTTAACTTTTACATACTTTACAGGAAATTACCTTTATCTAATTAAATAAAGCTAGGTAGAGAAACAAAAGTATTTGTTTTAAATACCTTTTATTAAGTAGCACAAGAAATAAACTTGACAAAGTCACTTTTCATATATTTATGGAAATTAATGTTATTAATGCATATATAAGACCTTGCAAAAACAATACAGTAGTCGCTTGTAGCATTTACGTCTTACTATCTATCTTACCTATCTTATTAAGTAACTTTTATCTTCTATAGTCTAATAAATGATTTCTATTATTAAAATTAAAAGCTTTTTTGCATAACTGAATTAAATTATTTAATGTTTTGAACATCAACTCAATTAAAATTTCCTTTTCGAAGAATACATGGTATAAAATCGGCTGGTCAAGTAACTTATATTTACGGAACCCATATTGCAAAACAAAATTATTGAGTCTTAAGTAATCTTAATAATTTTTGTGGCACAATTGTATCCCTGTTACCAAACTTCACCCATCCATAATTATGTTTCGTTAAAAATGTTTAGCTATGATATCTGTATATTTGTACTTTCACATACAATGGGAAAGTACAAAGTATACACAACTGTATGTTTTGTGTGACAAGGTCTGATTGACACCGATTTTGAAATCATCATTCAACCCAAGTCACTTATGTGCGGCTGTACAGCGTACGATTACGTATATTATTTGAACCAACAATACAAGCACACTTGAGTTCAATACAATACATCTTCCGCATTGAATAGAAATGGCAAATTAAAGTACATATTAGTTTGTACATTTACGAATGTAATATAAGGTCAGTAATTTTATAACCCTTTTAATACTTCACCTAAAAAAACTGTATAAGAAACTGAGGTTTTGAAGCGACATACATTGGCCTATGGTCAATAAAACATTTAATACGTTTAGAATAAGTGATTGCTGCATGTTTTATATCCAGCTCGAAGATACACTGAACCTAGCTGTTGTCACAAACATTTTAATACCGATGCATTAGCATACATAAACACACGAAAGCATGATATTTATAAAATGTTATCCAACTTGTAGCATACAAATAAAGAGCATGGCTAAAGTATTTATATTGAGTTTTCGTTGTTGATTTTTATCAGTTAGGGATACGAGAGGATGGTATTAAAAATTTAGAGTCTGCATCTTTTATAGTATCTGAGATATGCTTAAAACAACAATTTGTTTAAATCGATTCTTATCGATATTTTTGAAATGATGCAAATAATAAAAAAGATTACTCTTATATAATAGACGAGCATCAGAAATTGTCTTTTCTCATGTGCAGTTGCCAGGAAAAACATATTTTAAATTCAAATTTTTTCACATTTCATGCAAAATGCACAATGAGTCGCACGGCATTTTATGTCTGCGTTTCTCATGGAATGCATGCAGAAAAAATAACTAGCTCACCTTCACTTTCCGTTATCCTCTTCCAAAATGCATTATTTGAACACAACATTCAATAAGCTTATAGTTACCATTTTATATATTCCGCTTTTAAAGCGGAACTGCAAGATGTATTATAACATTTTTAGCAACGTATGGTTCACATCGCGTGGTGTACTTTTCCATTGCCAACAGGTAACTCCACTCCCTACCCCAAATACCGAAAGTCAAACAATGCCGGTACCCCCGGTACGGCACCTTCAAAAATAAGAGAACAACCAAACCGTGCAGCCCACGCCCATTTAATATCTGCAAGACGCAGAAATAGAAGTGTAGAATTACCGAAAATGTCTTGTAAAGCTTCAATTGATTGTATATAAGGCGGGCTTTACCTTGAGCAAGTTTGCTTAATTTTAAGATAAATTGTATAGAATTGTTACAAAGCATTAAAAAAAAAGTGCAAAAATGAAATCTTGATTGAAATTGTGAAACAGAAACAAATTTGCGAAAATCAATAAGACCAATAGTTTTTAAATTATCTTTAAAGATTGTACCAATAATATTTTAATATATATGTACATAATTATTCGTGAATTATTTAAATTAGAAGTTATTCGAGATCTTGTGTTTTATAGCGGGTTACAAGTGCTGAGAAAAGCTCGCAGCTTGCGGCTGGTGTGTTTATGTGAATGGTGGGGGGATAATAACTTGGTTTTGCTTTCATTACTTTGTTAAAAGAGTATTTTAAAACGGGTGCACCCGATTGCAACAATCTAACGTTTTTATGTACCTTAATTCTAACAAAAAACTTGCTGATTTGGCATTTGAAATGAAAAGTGAACGGAGTGTTTTTCGTTCGCTCGACTGTGTCCGGTCTAGCGCTTATAGAGTGTGGAGTGTAGTGGCACCGACAATTTGGGTGTGCCGTCGAAAAACGATTACAGTTATACTTGTACGCAAACATTTTTATTATAATTTACGGCTTACTGGCTTAAGTTGTTCTTAGTAAAATATCTTAATAATCCTTTTCACATCTGACTCTGACATTGAAGTTAGCACTATAAAAATAAAAAAAAAACTTCTATGCCATGGCTTTTGAAGATATATTAATAGTTTGTTTAAAAAACGACAGACCCACATATAAACTTGGTTATGTTTTCTTAAATCGGTGTTTTATTTGTAAGCTTATATTAAAATATATATATAGCAATGATCAGTATTAAAAAGCTAAATTACGCAATCATCTATATAGTCAGAATTACCTTTATTGATTCCAGAGCTAGTAAATAAATTGATATTTTAATTATGTACATTTAATTCGGTTTGCGTTCTCAAAGCCCAAAAGCAACCAATTCACGGTCATTAGACGCCTTTGCAAGACAGTTGCCGCCTATAAAAGGCGACCCGGCGCGGCTGTTGGTGCTATTGCGTAAAAGTTTGACGCCAATAAGTAGAATAAATACAAAAAAACTTTTATATTTTCAAGTCGGTCAACGGCGGGCAGCTGTGTTAAGCGTTAAAAAGACCCAAGTTACGGCAATTTGAATGGTAACAAATTGAATAATAAAAAAAGCATACCGTACATAACGCAACAAAACTTTTTATGTTGTTGTTATGTAAGACTTATCTCAATCAAAACGTACTTACAACTGCAGGGAATGTAACTTACGTGAATAAGTAATTTGCAAAAATGGATTTTATATTTATTTTGTTAATAGGCTGATAATAAAGACGTAGGCACGTAGGATCGAAGGAACGTTAAATGGAATTTTGCATTGAATAGTCTATCTAGTTTTTATATGTCCTTTGTTTAAGTTGCGACATTTCCAAAGACTAAAGACCCAAACAACAAACTGAATAATCGACCAAAAGTAGCGTTAGAAATATAAAGCAATTCGTAACTTTTAACTTAAATACTTTCAGAAAAAACTTGATATATAGCCTTCACCTTTTCATTAAGCACTTAGGCAAGAGCGGGTAACAATGAGCTACAAAAGTTTACATGATATGCTGTCAAAACAATCAACAGCAAATCCATCTGGGTCACACGAAACCACAGCAAGTACAGATTTATCAAATTTTAACTTAAGTCTCTTGCCACTCTGAAATTTCAAAAAAAAGAAATCTCAAAAATCTGCATAATAGGAATATTTGAAAACAAGGAAAGTGGTCACCTGCAGGTTAAGTTGAATCGCAAAACTTAAACTGGCCAGAGCGTACCACAAGTCTCCATTAAAACAAGCTGCGCAGGTTTGTCAGCTCTGTCGTTGAACTTGAACAGGCGCCACACACATTGTAAGTAAAAACAAAACCAACAAAAATACCAACAACTCTTATTCAAAAGCGAAAACAGCGTTAAATAATACCATTGAAGTTTGAATTTGACGACGAATGTGTTTACGTATGACCATTAATGATTACTAAATAAATGTGCGTCGCTCCTATAAATAATTTCCTATTTGATTACCTTATAAAATGTATTCTTTAACTTTTAAATAGCCTAAATCAAACCTGCAGTTTTTACCTAGTTGAAAGTTTATTTTTTAAATTTGAACAAAGGTAATGTGCGTATTTTAATCCTAAGAGCTGATCCGCTTTAACTATTTGAAAAAAGTTAAATGTAATTAAGACACAAATGAATTGAATGAATTGATAAAAAAACTTATTTTTATTACAGAAGCAATAGTTTTCGATAACATAGCAGCCTCATAGAATAGGAAAATTCGTGTTTGGAATTTATATACGAAAGACTTGGACAACGAGGAGTATATGACGTGCAGATGTAATGCTTAGAGTTTTATGTTTCTTTTATTTATCCATTAACATGAAAAGGTAGTTATTTAAAGGAGTTACACTCTAGCGACTCAAAAAGAGTTTCTAAAATATAATGTAAGTAACATTTTTGACAGCGATTACTGCAAAATGTTTTGGAAATATTTTTACAAATATATTTTGATATAAAAATTTTGGATCCTCGTTAATTCGTAGGTGTTTTTTCGTCACGCAAAGAATATTTAAGCTCTTATAAGTTGAACTTTCGTTTCGTAACCTATAATAATTCGTAATTCAATAGAATATTTTTTTCAGATAAATAACCATAAGGTTTTGTAGACAGTTATGCCGCATTTTTTTTTTTAATGGATCGCGGGTACTAAAATAAGTATCTTCTTTAGTAATCTACTTTAAAAGTATTTCTGAATGGTCTAATTTTCATGTAAAGTTACTTAAACTATATAAGGTGTATCTCCCTGACTTTGAACCCCAATAACTCTGTCAAAACAACACCGATTTTTATGTTGAATACCATTTTGATCATAGCTTGTCGCCTCTCTTTATTTCTCATTTACATTATCTTTATTTCTTTTTGTTTTATTTTTTTCAACTTTTTGGCAAAGTTTTTAATTTTTGAAAAAAAATGTTATATTTAAAATCGTGCCATTTTTATTTCATATACTTTAATTTTCTTTAAAATGTAAGACGTACAAATGAATGTACTTATATTGGTTTGCTTAATTCCAATAAAGTAACATTTTGAAACATAATTTGAAATATAACAGTCCCGTTAATTTGAATTATTTATTTTTAAGTACCGCTAAATTGAAATCTCGATAAATCTCCCGTGTAATTCGTAAAAATTGGGATTATTTATTTATCTTAACATACAACGATATTTTTATTAATAATATAAATTTTATCAGCTCAATATTCCTGGGTTTGGTTAAGACAACTTCTACAACAATATGATTTATAAGTCAAAAGTCTGGTTGATGCAAGGGGATAATTTATGCCAAGTTTGATTAAACTGAGCAGTTTGCAAGGAACGGAAACATATGAATGTTAATTCAAAATATAACTACCTACCAAAATGTATACTTATAGAAAAAAAACACCTTGTTAGGCTGATTAAGAGTTTTAGCAGACAGGCATGTGAACAACCGAAGTCAAGGTGGGCTGCATTTAATATAAGTAGGGTAAATTCGAGCTTGTGAACTTGAACCGGTGACTTTGACTAGTGTTCTTTAAAATGCGTAACCATATTTAAGACGTGAAATAGACCAAATACTTCCGATAGGTGTCTAATAAGTTATATCACCTGTTTAACCGAGTAAATGTTTGCCTCCCTGAGAACTCGTTTTGTTTTGTTTGGGTTTTATTATATTATTTCTTTTAATGATGCGATGACTAACAACATGTTTTGCAGTACGACCGCTAAGCTAAGCGGATATCATTTGTTCAAAATTTTTCGCCTTTGAATTTTTGTCCGGTTTTCTTGATTGTATGTGTAAATCTAAACATTTTTGAGAGTTTTTGGCTATGAAATATGAGTTAAGAAATAACAGAGTTAACTGATATTTTCATTATAAACAGCTTCTGACAAAAACTTGAAGGCCAATGGCTATTCATGGGTTAATCAAAGACAAGCTTGAAATACCCATAACACGAATTTACACCTTAGGCTACATTAGACCTTTGTTTTTGGTTAATGTCTCTTTACTAATTCAATAGCCAATGTATATATACTATAAATATGTATATGTAAAAAGCACATACATACCTATTTTGCAAGCCGGTGTCCACACAAAATCTAAAACTGACCTTATCGGTGTCACATCTACAATTTTGAACTATGTTACACACAGTTTTTCCTACAATGTCAGAATATAAGCAAGACAAGTCGTCCGACGGGAAGAGAGAACAATGAATATGTAAAAAGTATTGTTGGCGTGTAATCAGCACAAAAGCATCTCCTAAAGTGCAAGAAGGCGTGCTGAAGACAGCAGCTGCTGGATATATAGAGGTGCCAAGGCTAAGTGGTAAGCCTTGTTTGCGTCTGCCAGTATAAAAGTGATGTAGTACATTAACAGCAAATCCTACGCAGTCTTGAGTACGCGTTGAATACGTGCGGAATGTTCAACGTACACTGCCTAAAGGCTTAAAAAATTTATAGAATTTTTAAAAGGGAATTGATAACTATGTAGTTGTTCACCCATTGTATATCATGGTATGTGTACTTTATTTGCAGTTGTAAATCATTTTTGTGGTAAATTGTATGTAATTCAATTACGTAAATTTATGATGTTCGGCCAACATTCTATCCACATTGTTGTATTGTTTGTTGTGCTTACCAATTACTAAAGCTGTAGGTAAGTAGTGGTAAGTATTGAAAACAATTTAATTTTAATTTTTATTCGGTTAAAATTTTTTTAATAACCTTTTTAGTTTCTTAAGATGTTCTCTTCAAACACACTTTGGCTCTCTATTGTCACAAAAATAACCTCACAATACCATATTGGTGAATAGAATTTTATCGATATTAATAAAATGGGACAAATTATCGAAAATGCTTTAAGAAAATTAAATATTTTATTTGAGAGGTTATTTTAACCATAGCACCGCAACTAAATTTTTACTTTATTTGTTTAAAACAATCCATTTTTTAGAAAACAAATCTTATTATAATGAGAGTTAAAAATAGTAATCTAGGATTTTAAAAAGTATGTCTTGAGCGCGCACAAACGACACACATCTTACCAGCCTTAAAAACAATTCATTGGATAAGAGAATAAACAGAAATTATTAACAAAGGCAACCGTAAGAAATAATATTTTACTTGCTTAATATAAGCAACAGAAATGCCTAAGCTTACTAAGTCTGATATGTTCTGATTTCCATTTTAAAATGGCTTGAAATATTTTCGAATTTATAAATAATTAAGGAATAAAAGCATGTTGAAGCAATTTAAGCTATATATTTTTATACCATGAAAAAAGTGTACTTCAAAATAATTGTGACAGAAGCTAACAGAGAGCAATGACTGCATCAAACTTGATAATGCATAAGCTGTTAACACTGCACAGCAACATTCACCTAGAGCTTTTATTACCAAGTAGCATTTTGTAGCTCGACAAGCCACAACTCGAAGCAGTTAAACCCGCATCAATAAATTAATTTTATAACAAATAAAGAGGCGCATGCGTCTTAACATAATGTCATCAAACTGCTCTTGGTAATTGAAACCAGTTGCTAAGTGTTTTTTGTTGTTCCTCTCCCTCAATGCTTAGGTGGTATTGAAAATGTGGCGGGCCACATCAGGTTCCCGCTGTGATTAACCAAATTGATGGCGTTACTGCAATAAGCCAAACCACTAACCGAATACATGAATGGCTGCATCAGGTAATTGACTTATAAGGCAATTACAAGAAATCCCCAACTTCGAACAGCTGTGTACTGATAAAGACCTAGAGTTCAAATATACAGCGTGAATAAACTGTTGATACCCATCATCTGACACAATTTCGATGAATGCATGAATGTTGCATAGATAGCGTCGATTGGTTAACCTGACAGGCCAGTCTCTTCAGATGATAAATCATCGTTGCATGTTAAAAACCGAAAGGCATTTACTCGTAATCAGTTCAGTCTACAAATCATTAAATTTTTTCATTTAATGGAGCACCCAACTGACAGACGGACTACAGTCAGTACACTAAGTGATCCACGCTAGCATCCTTGCTCGATAAATAGTTTGTCACTGTGTTGCCGAAGTAACGTAGTCGACCACAACATATATCTTAATGTAACTTGTACTTTTACAGGTAAGTGAAAGTAAATGTTGAATACTGCGTACCAGATGTATAAAATATATTTGAAAAATTGTGCACAAGATAATAATCTGTTTATGCATTGCCTGAAAAGATGCGGTCACTATAAGCAACTGAAAAGTTGTCCTTGAGCATTAAAGCTGACTTTATATCAATTTAAAAAAATCAACAAAAAGTATGTTCACGAAGGTCTTTGCTCATCTGCAGGAATCCATTTTATTACTACAGTATAATGTGGCGACAATGAAATACATTTTATTGATTTAAGGCCGACGAGCCTTGCATGTAAAATGTTATGCATAACTTATTCAATCCGATTCTTACTCATCCAATGGTTACCATCGATTACAGCCTTTTAACTTAATCTACAATTTAAAATACCAAGTTATATTAAACTTATATTCTTATATGTTACTTATATTTACAAATGTACTTCAAGCAATGTGGGCCAGGAATGGTACTCAGTTTATATTGAACTTTGTCCTTGCAGCATTTGCACGCCCAAGATCCATGACGACGTCAAAATCATTTAGCATGACTGCCTTTCTAATTTGTTGTGCAGTTGTGTGCAATTACAGCCTTGAAATATTTGTTGTATATTTCTTGCTGTAGCTACTGACACTACAATCACGTGGTGCAATGCGAAACACAAGTACTTAAAATGTGGGTAGTTGGTATGCAATACATTTTTAGAGCTCTAAATATTAATTTCACGGGTGTCATGGTATGTAATAATAATTCTTTGTAACGGTTAAAAACGCATGAATAGTTTCTTAATTTTTATCGTTGGTTTCTTAATTTATTTGATTTATTAAAAAACATTCCAATTTAGCAGATACATTTAAATATTGTCGATGGGGTTTTATTTTAATACAACTGTATGGTAAAACCACTGCAATTCAACCTCAGCTTAAAGATTTGATTGAATCACTAACATATCTTATAAGTAATATCGACGCAGTAAATGTTAAACATCAACTTCCCTCGCAGTAACACAGTTAATATTTGACAGTTAAAAAGAAAGTGAAAAGTAACCTAGATTGATATGTTTATTATTCCCTTACAATGATGTATGGATATGTGAATGTCTATAAATTATAATTGCCCATGCTCTTTGGCATTACCTTACATAATTGTATGTATCATACGTATGGATTTGGTAATTTTTAATAAGCGAGAAGAATGTCCAGTCTTTAGTCGTTTCAATCAACTGTACGGTGTAAAGTCACCTAAGTTCATATGCTATGCTATGTTACGGGTATTCGCCTATGTCAAACGATATGTAAGTGTATGCTATGAGCAACGATCCGTAAATGTGAAACATGCATAAAATAAACATATAAATTAAGAGACTTACGCAATCCAACCTGAGTATTCAACCATTAGTTACAGTCTGCAAGTGAAAATATTAGTCTGGATGCAGACTCTGTGAAAAAGTGTTAGAGTGATAAGTAGCGCAGACGTGCCAGCCAAGGCAACTTGCTATTATTTCACGATACGAATTATAGAGATGTCAAAAGATTTTATATATATATTTGGTTGTTGTAAGAGTACAGCCATGCTCATTGAAAATAATTTTGTCTGCGAACAATTATTGTGTACTTGTTGTGAGCATACACAATGCTAAGAAAATAAAAATAATTCAAGGTGAGGTACGCCATTGAAAAAGTTATTGCACAAAATATAAACATATAGTTAATCAGATTGGAAATTTTAGTTAAGGCAGGTGTCATGTATATACATAGATATACACGTGCGATAACATGATAATCTATTTCAATTATGATGAAAAGTTAATTTAATTCAAAAATCCATCTTTGTTGAAACGTGAAAACACCTTAAGCAATCCCGTTAATTGCTCTACATATGCATATTCATACATTCATTCATATGTAGTATATAGTTTGCTTAGATATATAAATTTTTACTAAGCATTTTTTGCACAAGCTTTTGTTGCTTTCAATTGTAAGTGGAAAAAAATGAAAGTGCACAGCGGCTACTATAAGCTACGAGCTGTGTTATGCCATATATACGAGTTCACGAGTAAAAGCCAGCCATATAGCAACTAGTCCAATAATTTAATGGCGTCCTTCCGCGTGGGCCACCAGTTTCACACGGTGTTCATTGACACCATCTTGAGTTATGCAAATGGAAAATACACTAAATTTATCCATAAACAAAAAAATTATGTTTATTATGTTTATGTGGGGAATGAATGGCTTATAATTGCAGACAATTTAACTACATTCTTAAATGCGAATAAATAAAAGCCCGAGACCATTAAAAATATTTTATGAATATAATTAAATAAATCAGTTATTTTGCAAACAATCAAAATCAGACGCAGCCATTTGTTGTATGTTGTATATTCCAGTATTGTAAACCATATTTTTTTGCTTGGTTTCAATTAACTACTTTTGTTATTTTATTTGCGCCAGCTCTAACCGCATGCCAGTATTTCTGTATGGACAAATGAATTCAATCAACTAATATTACTTGCTTATATTACGAATATACCAACCAATATCACCACTCTCCGTTTACTTGCAATATTTGACATGTATTTCAATCAACTAAAAGAGTTGCAAGTTAGTTAAGAGTTGCAAATGCAACCAACTGACTTGCGCAATCAAAACAAACATACTTATTAAACTAACATCTGATGTGAAGTGCCCCCATTTTTTTTATTACACATATAGCAAACTTTTATATTACGCATGTCAAAGATATGTTGTAAATTCTATATTTAACAACACCTGACCCCACCGACAAAAAGTTGGATATGTTCAATTTTTTCTTCGACCACTGCATTTGAAGTCCCTCGTCAATATAAAATGATTTTTTTAATACATACAAAGGTTTGACAATAATCAATGCTCAAATAAAAACTGAGTACTACCAATCACTCAGCAGTTTCTTTTACTGCGTACGTATGTATGCATAATAACAAGCGATACACCTTAACTATTTTCGGAAAATGAAAGTGAAATATGCAGCGCGCCACCGCACACAGTTCAATGAAGGCAATACACCAAGAAAAATAATACGTGCACGTTTTTTAGAGTGCTCATGTATTTGTATATTAATACCAATAATTTAGTTTCTTAAAATCCAATATATATTTTTTAAAAGTTTAATAAGCAGGTAGCTTTTTAGCCCTTATATTCAATAACATATATCCCTTTTTTTGTTTTCACATTTTGCCGATTTCTAGTTTTTTGAAATATTTAAATTAGTTGTGTCTGCAAATTATTAGCAATTATTATAACCGTAATTTGTTTGGTAACCTACACACACTTACTCATAAAAACAATCTTTCAAGTCGTTCATGGCACTCAAGTCATGTGTTGTATGTAATTAATATCTGTGCCATAAGCTGGCCAGCTGATTGGCATAACTTACATAAGTCCAATATCTTACGTTTCATTCAGTGGACAGCGCAAGCTTGCCAATCGCCCGGTTTTTTGTTATGCTTCAAAACCATTTAGTTACATATTTATCATATATAAAGTATGATGTATTATGTAAAATAGATCAAGTGAACGGTCCTTTGTGTCACACGGTATATTTTTTTATAAACATCATACTGGCATTTCTATTATTTTCAAGCTAATTTAAAACTTAGAATATGTAAATCTATTTGTATTAAAAATATTGTTTTTTATATCAAAGTTGAACAAAAAACATTCACAAACAATTTAAGCAATATTTTGCGCAAACTTATACATTAAAATTAAGTAATATGTTAAAAATTTATATTAGATTTTATCAGACATCATATTAAGTAAAAAAAGTAAAAGTTATGTTTCTTTGAATATAATTTCTAAATTTACTCTTTAGTTAGGACGCCTTCTACTAAAGTAGAACAATTTTTATATAACTTACTAAAATAAGATTGTAATATATACTTTTATTTTCGGTGTGCAAACGTATTTTCTCTTTTCACAACAGACCTATTGCTATTCTGTTCATAAAAATGTGATTTCTGAATATAACTACCCATGAATAACATAAAAAAAAAACAAGTAAGAGTAATCGGAAAAAAATGAACAGCAATTTAATTTCCTTTTTGACATGCATATATGCTGTATAAATAAACTGGCATAGCTCACTTAGCTTTAAAGTTGAAAAACTGGTTTGCATAGATATTGGAAATAATATCAACATTTTTTTTTTTGTGATATAGCTTAAGGTCCTGATCAGAGATATATTTAAACATATACTATTTTAGCCCTTAAAACGTCACATCTGTACGATTAAAATTTCGTAATAAAAAGTTATAGTATTACGAATCAGCACAAAAAGAATGGTCGTTATTTAACAAAATACACGAACTGCTGTTAGAGTTATTAAAGATTTTGTACATTGTGAATTTTACTTAAATCAAAACCAGTTTTGAACATCAGCATTTATTGTACATTTCCATAACAAAATGCTTTTTATCGTCTTCTGACGCATTTAAAACACAACAGGCTTCTGATGAATAAGCTTTTAAAAATTAATATCGATAATTACAAACAACATTTAAATGTAAAGCAAATTCATAAAAAATATTTATGGTTTATGTATTGTGTACAATTTTGCTTGCAATATTTAGTAACAATTCTATATTTGCAAATGAATTTTGTTTCATTAAAAATTAACGAACATTCAGTATTTGCCTATGAATTAAAATAAAAACAGGATTTGTAATAACTTATTAATCTATCTTAACGCGAAGTTAAGAAATTTCAATTGAGACTTACTTTCAAATTAACAATGCTCAAGACTACTGAGCAACAAGTTTGTTTCTTAAGTTATTTGTTTTTGATGATTATGTCAAATACCAACTTACCTGTTTCGAATAACAATAGACACAATCCCAGAAGCCAGTATAAGCTACTTCGATGTGTTGAAAACTTCATGATGCTGTTGTTGTTGCGTTTTACTGTAACTGTAACTGTAAATTTTTGTTGTTGAAGTTGCGTTTTTTAGGTTAATTCACAGAATTTGAAATACCAAAATGCAAGTACAGGCCAACAGTCAATCGGCACGGCAACAGCAGCCGAAAATGCCAGTCTCTACTGCAAACAAAGACTATTTTTATTTACGTATGCGTGTATGTATGTATACATGTAAGTTTGTAAAAGACAATGTTGTAATTTTTCAATTTAGATTTTTCCGTTTTTTTAGCTTTTGTGTTACTGTTTTCTTGGTTTCGGTTGGTTTTTTCTTTAACTGAGACGGCACTTTAATTCAGTTTTTGTGTCTGTTTTATACATATGTACGGGTGCTGTTGCCGTAACTGATGAGTGCCCTTGTTATTCACAGATTTGTTATAGTTTAGATACAACTTCGTTCACACACACATAAATTTTTGTTGTTATTCTTTAGCAAATAATAATTTTAAATTTTTTTCTAACATGCTGTTCTTATTCACAGTTTCATAAACAATAAATGCATTCAATGAAGTGAATGCATTTCATTATTTTTGTGTATTTTGTACAAAAGAAACTAACGTAGTAATCAGATTAAAAATTTTCATCGGCCTTTCGGTCTCATATAACAAAACTGGAAAAGAATGTGCGAATAAAACAATGTTTGATAAAGAAAATGTGAAGCGAGTTAAAATAAACAAACAACCAAACTCGAGAGTTTTTGTTTTTGTTGATGTTTTTCTTGGCAAAACTTTCTTTTTGACGTAAAGCCAGTCCGAATACGTTTACTGTAGCTTTTTCGCGCACACACGCGCGTTTCTTGAACTATAAAATGCAGTTGTGGCTGCTTTCTATACGTGGGTTAGTTAAGTGCAATAGTCACGAACTTAACGGGACGTAGCTTTTAGAGCTTAAACACAGTTAAATATTGAACTTTTTTCATTTTTAAAACCGTTTTAATACTTTTCTCACGTTGTTCTTATGTAATCAGCGTATTACTGTACTCTAAGTTTTTTAAACAAAACACTTCTTACCGTGCGATGAAGGGAAGCACACGTCCTAATCGAAACAACTAACCAACACGACTGTGCGCAGCAAGTGCTTCAAGCCAGTCAGCTGGGCCTTACTAAGCCAGGTTTCGACAGCGAGCTTGGTCTGAGCTGTCAAACCACAGTGTGGCTGTTAGTTTACAGTATCACTGTTAGTGTTGCTATTGCTGTGATCGGCTACGTGTGATTCCGTTTCTTCAGTATCTCTTAAGCTTTAAAAAGTAAGAGTAAAATTTTTCATACTCATAAAAGCTTTTGCTGGTAGTCACGGATAGGTTATGTTACTCTCTGATTGCTCATGCTTGGTAATAATCTGTGGATTGAAATGAAATAACGAAAGTGATAACTTTATTTAAATGATTGCGAGGTGGCGAAATATTTATATATATATATATATATATATATATATATATA
>SCDZ01000411.1:0-63749 GCA_004143845.1 Drosophila lacertosa | reverse complement strand
TATATATATATATATATATATATATATATATATATATATATATATGAGTGTGTATATTTAAATATAATTATACATACATACTTATATAGTAGATACTATAAAAGTACTTACGCGCATATCTAGGCTGATAAATGGCGGCACGAAGCGTTAAAAAGGCAGCAAATATATCCGAGCACTGTTCAGCATAATTTATGTTTGTAAAACTAACGGTTGTGTGAAATCGATTAACATTGAAATATATAAAGAAAAGTTATTAAAAACCTAAATTATTTAAAATGTAATTTTAACACACTCAATTTAAATTGAAATTATTTTTAACATAATATTAATTTTTAAGGAGTATCTTGAGATACATTTTATAAGCACATATAAAGATTTCGATCAAATATATAGTTATTTTTAGATTATTAATTCTGTAGAATAATATTTGCTCAACTATGATATTCTGAACAATCGCTAATAAATCTTAATCTATTTTATTTTTTCTCTAACGTAACTATTCCCTTGTTGTTTAGTGTATCCTTCAACTAGTCCATTGATAAGCGAGTATTTCATAAAGTGCTTTACGCATTTCACTTAGTTGCGGTGATTTCTGAATGATTCATTAGCACAAATTAAATCAACCAAAAAATGATGCCAACAGCCAAAAAAAATGATATATTAAGTATAGTATAGTATATACAAATCCAGTGCTAATTTTGGGCGAGACGTCATCGAGGGTAAAAGATACTTTCTAGACGGAGACTAGACGTGCATAATGACGCAAACCTGGTGCTTGGGTTAGGTCAGTGACATTTGTCTGTGTGGCCAAAAAGAAAGCAAGGCAGAAAATTCCATTGCTATTTTTATAGCACAGACCCAGACCCAGACCCAGACCCACAAAGTGCAGACCTACAAATAACCTTCCCAATTTGTCAGACGATTCGATTCTCGTTGTTGGCGTTGTCTTTACTTTTGTTTTCTGCTTATGGTACAAAGCAACGTTTTGGGCAGATTTGCCCGCTCTTAGCCATATTCTGTGGCACGCATCTGTTGCGTGTTCCACGCCCACACAGAAATACATTTAATTATATACATATATATGCAGTTAAAGCTTTAAGCTTTTTTTCGCACATGGCGTCGGACAGACGATGTCGGCAGACAACGACAACTGATAAAGCTGGCCGCGATTCGCCTCATCCGCGCACGTGAACACTATCAATGGAAACGTACATGGCAAACACATGGGCCTTAAAGTATTAGACTCTTAATATATATACTAAGACCTAATAAGCATACTCGGTTATCTTATCTATGCCGAAACCAAGCAGCTCAGCGTCCCCACTGAAGGTTAGTGGGTCACAAAAGAAGGGTAAATACTTGAGAGATAAATTTTTATATAGTATATACATACATATGTATATATAAGATGCCTGAGACATTATTTCTTAGAGTGTAGCAGCTTGGGTTAAATACATTTAAATTTTCTAGTCGAAATGTGCCCGACTAGGTGACTCTTTAGAGTGATATTAAGGTAAGAGATATGGTAGAGACATTGATATAATGTGGGAGTAAGATAATATTTATAAAGGAAAGAGAAAGACAGATAATATGTGAGAGAGTAACACAAATTAATATAAAGAAAGATCTACAGGGAAAATAGCAACAAATAAAGTTTGTTAAATACTCACGAGATCACGAGGTCCAACTCCAGCTACTATCAGGAAAGAAACTTTACACAAACACGCACTTAACACAACTCAGAAGGAACATGAAAATCAGCAAACCCTACTTGAACTTATGAGAATCGAGGAGGAGGGCACTGCTAATACAATAAGTCTGATTTGCGTAGGGTAAAATAATAAATATTCACACAAACATTGTAAGTGCTTTTTTTTGTCAGTCGAATAATGGCATCCTTTTGATCAGGAATATATATGTTTTATAGGGTAAAAATGGCAAGCTTTGTAATTTTAGTAGGTGTAAAAAAGGTTATATTTATATGCATATAAATCCTTGAAAGCCCATCCATAATCCTGGACCAGGATATGCAAGGATGTCGCCGAGTCTTAAAAGTCATTTTTATTGTATTTCCTTAATTGGCAATTCTCGCTGTCCAAAGGACATCACGATAGTCCTTTAAATGGCAAAGATAAGGACTCTTTTTTTCACTATATTTTCGATTGATATTTTTGGTGTAATTCTAAAAATCCTTGTACAGAAGTATAATATATATATTCTTGAGCAACGTCAACATCTAAGTAGATCTTTCAAATTTTGTTTGTTAGTTTATTAGTTTCTTGTAAAAAAATCATATTCAGTTGAATATTTGCTTATTGTTTAGATGGAAACCTTTTTAAGCTTAAACTATAATTAATTTCTAAGGTTAGTATTATTATATTGTATAAAAAGTTAAAAATACTGTCAATTTTTTGGGTAAAATATTTGATTGTATTCGTATATTTGTAGTTCTAATAATGGTAAACCAAAAACGCAGTTAACACAAAACGCGTTTAATTAAATAAAAAACGTAACTTAAACTAACTAGGGCAAAAATCAGGTCAATCAACAGGTAATGTTAATGGCCGCCAAATATATATGTGTATATATAAATGTATATATATTTTTATATAAAAAAAAAATACTTAATGCAAGCAAAATCCTCACTCACAAATTAGAAGATGAATCGGCCGCCGTTTCGGCCACGTTGTCATTGGCGTTGCTGTTGGCGCTGCCGCTGGCCAGAATGCAGCTGCTGCTGCTGCTGCGATTGTCGCGCATTTGCATCAGCTGGCCAATGAGATCGAGCAGCTGGTCATCCGTCAAGCTGCACGGCTGCAGCAGCTGCTGCAACAGCGTCAGTCGCTCCGATTCCTGGCGTATCAGGCCCGGCACCTGGGCCAGAAGATTGCTGCGGCAGCTGTTGTTAATCTTCGACTTGGCGCATATGTACTCCAGCACAGAGTTGGGATTCAGTCGGTCGCACACCACCGACGACAGATTCTCGCGCACCGCATGGTCCAGAAATTCCTTGGAGTGATTCTCGGAGAGCGTTTCCAGCACACTGGTCTTCAGCTTCTCGTTGGCATTCATTTGGCTGGACAGAAACTTGGCCACACCGAGAGCGCCCTTCAGCGGCGAACTGTTGGCCTTCGCAAAGTAACGTTCCAGCACCGCTTCCAGGGAACACTGCTCCACAACCAGCTCCAGGGCAGCCTTGGAGTCCAGATTACGCGAGGGCGTCGCTTCCACCTCGGGTTGTTGTTTGTCCTCGGCGATGACTGGCAGATTCAATTGGTTGCTGCTGCTGTTGTGTGCCGCATTTGTTGTTGTTTCGTTCCATTTGAGCGAATCGAACGCCTCATCCTCCAGAGCATCGTGCGACTTGTCCATGGACTTGTCGGTCGCCGCCGTTCTGGCCGTGTGCTCGGTGGCGAACTTCTCGATTTCAATGATGCTGTCCAGGCGACCGCGTCGCTTCAACGCCTGCCGCACCTCCGACGTCTGGGCGAGCTTGTCCAGCAGCAGGCAGCGCTTGGGCTTGTTGCTGCGCGGCTCGTCCCCATCGCGCAGATACTCCTTCGTTATGGACACGGGCGGATCGTGGAAACTGACCCGTTTGCGCTTCAGCGCCGGCGACTCAAAGTCATCGATGCTCTCGCAGCGCAGCTTCCGCTTTAGAATCGAGGCCGACGGACTGGCCGACGGCGACGGCAGCCGCTTACAGAAGACCAACAGCTCCTTGGTCTGCTGTATGGGCGTCGACGTGTGCTCCGCAGCGGTCAGCTCGTTCAGCTCGCACGTGGGCGTCGACACCAGCTCGGAGCGTTCCATCTGGCGGCCGCCGGGCGTCGTCTGACTCCGCGTTCCACTCGACGTGGACGCGGCGAGCGCATACGGCGTCCCAGCATCCAACTTCTTGTTCCTGATCATGTTGATCAGCTGCGCCCCACGGCCCGTCAAATGGGCCGACGGCTTGGGCCGCAGCGTGGGACTCGACGAGTTGTTTGTCTGCTTGCGATCTGGCGGCGAGCTCTGTAAAAAAAAATACAATTTTAGAGAGTGCATTCATAGAGTAAGTTATTTATGGAGATTGCCTAATCTTAGGTTTATTTTCTTTGTACTAGCTTTGCATTTTATATAGATCTATAAAAAATATATAATTGCATTCGAACCCAAGTTACAATCAACATTTACTCCATATGGCAACCGTGAAATGGTTTACACCCTAAAGATAAAAACAAGTATTTACTAACTTTACAGGTAGAGAAAAGTGGAATGAAGTTTAAAGGCAGCAATAAAGAAAACCTGTTTGGGCCTTTAAACAATGCGTGGTATCATCAATCAATCAGTCAGCCAGTTGATCAAACATAATACAGACCTAAAAGGTTACTTGGGTTCACATACAATCAACTGCAACTTTGACCTTACTTTTATCTAATCTTTCAACCTTTTAGGCTTATCTTCTTCTTCACTTACCAAATTGCAGAGTCTTGTGTTGGGCTTCTTGGGCGAACTCTCTGTGCTGGGCATGACATCGCTGTTCAGCTCCGACGGCAGCTGTGTGCTGGCCACGGACTCCACGATCGCTTCTGGGGAGCAACTCAGCTGTGTCTCCGGCACACTGGACGCCTTCTTGGTTAGCTCGGCGAGAGCTTGTGCAGGTGCGGGTGTCGATGCAGGTGTTGGGTTCGCAAAATCCGGAAACAGATCCTCGCTCTGAATAGGGGTGAGTTTGGCAGTCTCCTTGACCTTTTTGCCGACAGCTGTGCGAACAGAGAAACAAAAGAGAAATTGTTAGGCAAACAATTCGCAGACTGTTGTTTTATTCTTCCTTCATTTCTTACCTGCTGCAATTGTTGTTGTTTGAGGGGTTGTTGACGGCTTTCGAGGCGAACGCAACCTTTCTGTATTTGTTATCTGCTGCTCGTTGCTGTTGTCCTTTTGTGCGGCACGTTTGCGCGTCTGGCGTGTAGGCGTCTCCTCGCCCGCAACGGACGATGGCTTCGTTGCCTCTTCCTCGTTCTGGGTGCGCGGCCTGCGGAAATTGTACTTGTCCGTGTTGGCGGACTCGTTGCCGGTCACTTCGGTCTGTTGGCGCCGACGCGTGGGCGTGCTGAGCACCTGTGAAGTGGTCGCCAGTTCGGGCGGTGATTCATCGATGACCACAACGCCATCGCTGTCAGTGTCGTTCTCGTCGCGAGCACCGGAAAGCGCCAGCTCCGCTTGCTTGCTCTTGGCGATGACCACCTTCTTGGGCGTCCAGGGCTTGATGGCGGAGTCCTGCGACTGGCTCATGTCGTTGTACAGCGCTGGAATGTCGGACTTCTCCGCGAAGCGTTCCTTCTGTCGGTCTGTGAGCTTGTCTGGGTTCAGGCTCCACACCGAGGGTATGATAACGAAGAGATCGTCTCCTTTGAACAGATCCTTCAGCTGGTTGGCCATGCTCTTCATCGAGAGCTTGCGGAATTTCTCCTGTATGGCACGCTTCCATTCGCTAAGGAAGCTGCCCTCGTACTTGCCCTTGCTCCAGCATTGCAGGGCCGCGGCCAACGTGGGCTTCAGTGCGTCGAACACGACAATCAGCTCGTTCTGGCGCAGCTCCAGGATGACGTTGCGCAGCGTGTTCAGGCAGCCCTCGAGCAGGGACTGCGACAGTGTCGGACGCTCGTAGACAGCCTGCAGCAGACCGAAGACATCCTTGTAGAGCGGCGAGTCCTTGCAGATGCCCAGCTTGAGCACGGCGCCAACGTACACATCAAACATCTCGGCGAAATGCGGCTCCTCCTTGCTGCCGTTGAGTAGCAGCTCCAGCAGCGCCTTCTTCAGCCCCACGACAAACTTCTTGCGCTCGTTGGCGTTGTGACCAGCGTTGACGAGCTGGCGCCACTGCTCGCAAAAGGCGCCGTCGAAGGCGCTGTGGGCTCGTCGACCGGCGAAACTGGCGCACGTTTGCAGCGGCCACAAAATCCAGCTGTCGACGAGCGCCGCGTTGTGGGCCACGCGATATTCGAGCGCGTTCTCGCGCAGATAGTTGAGCAGCGCCAGCGACACGTGGCGCCACATCTGCAGCTTGAGGGCGAACGTTTCGTAGTCGTCCTCGTCGTTGCTCTGCATCAGCAGCTGGGCGAAGTTGCTCAGCTGGCGAAATTCGCTGGTGTTGCGCGCCTCCAGCTGCTCGGGCGCAAAGATCAGCGACACGCAGCGCTGCAGAATGGCGGGCGGCACCTCGCCACGTGCCTTGAGGCACAGCTTTGTGTAGGCCTCGAGCACGTCCAGGGAGTCGATGCGCTGCGGCGCCATGGCCAGCCCGGCGCAGGCATTGAATACGGAGCGCATGACGCTGCCGTCGCCGGGCAGCGTCTTCTCCAGCTCGGCGCAGCAGGCGACGCTGAAGGGCGCCACGCGCAGCTGGAACATGGCCATCGTGAGATTGCGCAGCAGCAAATGCAACAGCGCCTGCTCTGTTTCGGTGCAGTGCTCGGCCTGGCTGAGTATCTGCATGCCGGCAACGGCGGCGGCCAGCATGGGACGCCAGTGCTGCTGCAGCAGCTCGGCATTCATTAGCGGCGAGGGCTGGTTGAGCACCTCCAGGCGCATCTCACGCAGCATGCGCGGCAGTGCTTCTGAGTTGGGCTCCATGTTCCACAGGGCCACCAGGCAGGGCAGCGCCAGCTCGCGGGCAGTCTGATAGCTGTGGGCCAGGCCGGTGGCGTTGCCACGCGCGCCGCCGCCAAAGAGAAAGCTGAGAAAGTACTCGACCGCATTGTCAAAGGACTTGGGTAGATCTGTGTCCAGGCAGGTGAGCAGATACCACCAGACGCGCACCTTAATGCTGCTGACGTGCGGAGAGCGCGACTGCGATGTGCGCAGCGGAATGAGCAGCAGGCGTAGACGCTTGCCCGCGGCCAGCTCGTTGTAGGCCGCAAAGATCTTGATGAGCACGCGCCAGCAGAGAAACGCCTCGGAGCGCACGCCGTTGTCGGGATTGCGAAAGCCCAGCTCGACGACGGCCAGGAATTTGTTGATGTAGGTGCAGCCACGCAACAGCTCGCTGTCCATGATCTGCACCAGCAGCGTCCAGATCTTGTGCCAATTGTTGTTCTTTGCATCGCGCATCTCCCCGATCTGCGTTGTGTAGTTGTTGACGAATTCGCCGCGCATCTGCGGCCAGCACTGGGCGCCATGGATGACGGCCACGTCGAGCGCAACCAGCGCCTCGGCCACGGCGGCCACTGCGCAGTTCTGTATGTTGCGGTCCGCGTCGAACATCAGTGGCAAAATGTCGCCCAGCCAGAATTGAACGAGTTCCTCGTTTGTGAACGAGGTGGTCAACAGACCCGAGGCTTTGCAGCTGCTGGTCAGTAGTTCTATCATCTACATTGTGAACAAACGTTAGTTGCAGTTGCAAAAAGTGCATAGCGCAGCAGACTGAAAAATTAATGGGAAATTACTTACATTGCAATAATGTTGACGTCGGTTGTTTTTCAGCATTTCTTTTGTCGACAACTGCACCGTGTGGTACGCCTGACCCACTTCCGCATCGATGTCCATTTTGATATGTGTTTATTTACGCAATTAATTATATTTTCAATTGATTTTACTACCACGGCTCACATAAACGACTCAATTACACGAGTCAACTGCGGGTGGCATTCATCTTTTCCACTGAAAAGCGCGCGAAACGCTTAGCATAGGGATGGACGACGTAGCAACTCACAGCTATCGTTAGCTATTACGTTAAGTATCGATATGCATTTAAACGCGCTTTGCAACACTAATACAGCACTGAGTAAAACTCTAACGGATGTTTAGATTCAAAATTTAATTTAAACAACTTTTAATATTATCAAGCTGAAATTGAATATTATTTACATAATAGAACACAAATAAAAATCGTATTTACTGTATATTACGTGCCTAGCTTTATTAATATGTTCTTAATTAATGTATTGTAAAATTAAACATTTTGTACGAGTATTATATCGTAAAATGCTCTCAACATTTTTAAACTTTATATATTAACATACATATATTTAATTTGATTAAATACAGTGACTATATTTCTTTGCACATTAAATAGAGAAAACATTGCAAAAGTCCTGAATCAATACATGTTCAGACAACTATATTCTATGCAAAATATTTACAATTTACTAAATTGTGGATTTGAAAAAATTTTCCTGAACTGCATTAACTTTAACTCTGTATAACTGTGCGTCCTGTCCTGTGCGTTTGTTATAAAGCTTACGCACCCAAAACAAATTAAAACGTGGACATGGGGAAAGCCCCCATCTCCATGTGCTTTATGGCAATCGAAACGAGAAGCAGCAGAAAGTCGAAAGGTAGAAGGACGGAATATAGAGCGAAGAGACCTTAAAACAAGATTTTTTAAATAAACTGTAACGTTTTGTGTATGCACTCTCAATTTGTATGTTTTTTTTTGTTTAAACTTTCTTCTCTTTAGTGCTTCGGATCCTTGTTGTAGTCGACGTAGACGCGCACGACTTCCCCGGAATATTTACGCTGCGACGGCATAAAGTAAAAGTCCGGCGTATCGGCGCCGCCATTCAAACGCGGATCGTCACGCGATCGATCGTAGCTGGAGTCGCGCTCATGTCGATGACGTCGCTCCTCGCCCCGTTCCCGCTCCCGTTCCCGCTCCTGACGCACAGCACGCCGATCGTGCGTATAGTAGCCGGACGGCTGCATATTGGCCGAGCTCTGCTGGTAATGATGATTCTGGCGCGGCAGCGAATACGCTCGCTCCGCATAGCTGCCTCGCGCATAAGGACCCGGAGCAGTGCCTGCCGTGCTGCCGCCCACGCTGCTCTCCTGCGTCATGTGGCGACCATTGGAGCGACCATTGCCATTGCTGCTCTTGCCATGGCCATGTCCATTCCCATTCCCATTGCCGTTGCCGTTGACGTTGCTGTTCTCATAGTACATCTGGGACTTGCTGGTGGGTGAGTGGGACATGGGCAGGGTGGTCTGTTGGCTGCTGGCCGTGGAACGATTGCGGGCCTTCTCCTTCGCCGCTGTGCTGCTGGTCATGTGCTTCTCCTCGGTCTCGCCGTACGGATCGAATGCGTAGTTTGTGTTCGAGGCGAACTCCTTCCAGGGTGAGTTCTGGATGAGTTTCTCCTGTAAGCAAGCAGAGTGTTCAGCATAATTATGTTTAATTATTAACAGAGTTTATTCGGTTCTTAGCGCTTAACCAGTCAGCATTTGGTACGGGCTCTATATATGTATTTATTACGATCTATACTAAACTGTGCATCAGACATCCTTTAGGGACTATGTACTATGTATTGCTTCTGGAATTGTGCCTTGTGCTTGCGTTTATATCGTTAAGTCTTTGATAATTAATTAGCGGATAACCAGTCAAGCAAAAGGATAGCCCCAAATGGTTATATTAAAAATTGTTAAAAAGAAATTAACTACTCTAAAATACAATAGGTTCATAGTGGGGTATAAAGTTTAGGAGCAGTTGTTCAATAAATATAGTTTTAGTAAGAAATACATAGCATAGATCAAATGCTAACTGGTCTGGCTACAAACACAAAAGATTATAAAGTAAAGGGAAATTTAATAAGATGTTTTAAATAATTAGCACAACAAACAGGAATGAATGTCAGAAAGTATGAGATTTAGACGAGAGCTCCATTAAAGAGGGAGAGAGAGAAAGAGAGAGAGATGTGAGGAAACAATAACAACAACAACAATAAGTAGAACCCTTTAGGTACAAACGGTTTTATGGGGTTTTTTTTAGGGTGTTAGTCACAAAACTGGGTTAATAGGTACAACAACAACAAAACAAAAAAGGATTTTAAATTACCAATGAATTCTTTATGTTCTAGAATTTTGATAAACGCGACTCAACACACAGGCGTATATATAGTATATATAGTACATGTATAAAGATATCCGATTCTGATATTTGGCTAACTATTTTGTTTAATTCTCTTTATTTAACTGGGCATTTCTGTAGCTCATATTGCGTTTGATTCAGGCAGTGAGATATACGAGTATATATATTTATATATATTTATATGGTGGGTAATTTTTGTGTTGATTTGGATTTGGATTATTATTTTGTTTTTATATATTTTTTTCTTTTATTTTATAGATCGCTAGAGGGCTGATAGTATCGTTGGTGCTCTCGCTGTTGATAAATGCGCCATTCGTCGGGTATTACGTAAACCAGCTTTAAATAACATTATACAATTAAATAAACATTATTAATCGTGTAAGAATTTGAACTCTTTAACAGAGTATTATTATGTGCGCCACGTTTAAAACTGAACAAAACAAATAGAGTTAATGCTAAAGCTCGTTAACTAAATTCAACTGCAAATAATAAATGTCAAAATAAAATAGTTTACCTTTGTATTTTTGCTCTTGCGCGACGTTTTCAATATGGTGCAGAACGCTTGGATTAGCGCTATGAGAACCAGGGCTGCAATCAGACCTAGGACAATATACAAACGTGTCTCGGACAGATCGAAGAAGGACAACAATGTGTCCTTCGCACTCATGTCCACAGCGCTCTTATCTGTTTGAGGGAAAGGGAAAGTTTTTAAGTACACGTTCAGTTTATATTTTTTGGGTTATCTTACATTCGAGCGCCTCAAAGTCCAGAAATTGTGGATCCACAGTCAGGGAACCCACCTTGCCGGTGGCTATTTGATCCAACAGAGCTGCCTTGATTGCCTCCGCATTCTTCTGCACAGCCGCTTCGCTGGTCTTCTCTATATTATTGGTATCCAGAATGTGTAATTTCTCCACATCGGCTTTGTCGAACATGGCCTGAACCTTGGCAACCATTGTGCTGCCCTCCCTTAAAATAAAAGTAAAGGATTTAAAATTGATTGTTCACATTTATAACAACCTGGCAAGGCCAAACAACTGAAAGTGCTTATTAAGTTGGCTGCAACTGATTCTGCTTCATGAACTGAACTTAGAACGAAGTTCACTCACTTTTCAAAGCCCACAATTTCAGTTTTATAGTAGCCCGCAATTGGTGAGAGAATGCCATTGAAGGAGTCCGAAATGGTGGCAGCCAGATTGTTGAAGTCCACGGTGCCGGGCTTGGGTGCCTCAAAGGATTCGGCCAAGTTCATGAGCTTAACGCCCACGGCATAGACCAGGCGACTGGGTGCTGGAGTGCTGGTGCCCACGAAGACAGCCTCCAACTCTGCGAAAGTAGATGCCATAAAATCATATTTATAGAAGTAGTCTAAGGCTAAAGCTTACCCTTGCCACAGGACTTGATGCAGACGCGTTGTGGGGAAATGGGTGGAACCTGTTCGTGTTTGCGTGTCTTCTTGTTGACCACGTTGAAGGCGCCGCCCAGCACGGGGAAGAACAGGTAGAGACAGTGATCGTCGGTGAAGGACAAATCCTGTTCGTCATTGCTGACGCGCTTGCGATTGAACTCGAGAATGGTGACGCCCTTCTCGATGCGACCGGACGCATTGTAGATGTCCTGGCGTTCGTCCACCTTGGGCGGAGCATAGCCCAGCACCCAGGTGTCCATCAGGAAGGGGCGACCGCTGCGCCCGTCCACCCAGCCAATAATGGCGTCTGTCTGCGACATGCGCTGATCATCGCTGAAACCGATGCCCGTCCAGGTTTGCGTGTTCGACGTCTCGATGTGCCAGCGCATCTCGTCGCCGCGTCCGACAGTCTCCCAGCTGGCGTAGTACTCGCAGCTGTGCTCCTGGGGCGAGCAGTTCGAGGGATACTTCCAGTGTCCGTAGCAATCGTTGTCTAGCACATTGGTGCTCAGATCGTTGCGATCGGTGTTCGCTGCGGGTTTGTCCTTTTCTGTGGGGATAATTGAAATCAGACGAGATTACCTAATGGGTTTCCTTGACCTACCAAAGAAATTGATTTGTGTATAGCCGCGTTGCATTTTGTGTCCGTGGTACTTGAGCTCGTCCGCCTGGTAGAAGTCCTTGACGGAGGACGATTCCGTTTCGATGCCAGAGGGTGGCACATGCACAAAGCTGCCCGGTTCCTGACCCTTGGCCCAGATCACGTGGGTCAGCGCATCGTCCAGGGTGTGATCGGTGGCATCGCTGGCAACCAGTTTCTTGCGGAATATTATGGTGGTCACACCGTTCTCCTCGTAGCCGGTGCCCAGGGCCAGATCCGACTTGCCGCCGTAGAACTCATCGATGCGCGGAGTGGAACGATCCCTAGTATAATAATCTCCCACACGGCTGGCCATGCCACGTGCCGTTCCAATGACGATATCCGTGCAGTCCATGGGATTGAAATCGTAAATTGGCGTGTACGGATTGAGTTTGTACTTGGGCTCTATGGAAATAGAAAGGGATTAGAGTAGTCCTCGATGGGGTTGGGTGGATGCGTTTTGTGTGGGTTTCGTGTGGTTTAGGTGGTTAGTAGATAATGAAGATCGGGATTCGAAAATGCTAAACCGTTACCAAGTCACGTGGGTTTACCTGCTGACTCAAGATTTGCGGACTTTTTGGGCGCAGGCTCGCTCTTAGGTTCCGGTTCACTCTTGGGTTCGGGTTCGCTTTTGGGTTCCGGTTCGCTCTTGGGTTCGGGTTCACTCTTGGGTTCGGGTTCGCTCTTAGGCTCTGGTTCGCTCTTAGGCTCTGGTTCACTCTTGGGTTCGGGTTCGCTCTTGGGTTCCGGTTCACTCTTGGGTTCGGGTTCGCTCTTGGGTTCCGGTTCGCTTTTGGGCTCTGGTTCGCTCTTAGGCTCTGGTTCGCTCTTAGGTTCTGGTTCACTCTTGGGCTCAGGCTCACTCTTGGGCTCTGGTTCGCTCTTAGGTTCCGGTTCGCTCTTAGGTTCCGGTTCACTCTTGGGCTCAGGCTCACTCTTGGGCTCCGGTTCGCTCTTGGGCTCGGGTTCACTTTTTGGTTCTGGTTCACTCTTTGGTTCCGGTTCACTCTTCGGCTCCGGTACGCTCTTGGGTTCCGGTTTGCTTTTCGGCTCCGGTGCAGTAGTCGTCGGTTCCGGTTCACTCTTAGGCTCCGGTTCGCTCGTTGTCGCCGGCTCCGCTGTGCTATTAGGCTCTGTGGTTATTGCATTTTTTGTGAATAGAATAGATTTGTGTGCTTAGTGTTAGGTGCGGGATTGAAAGAGGTCGAGAGTAGTCGAAGCACAACAAGGACAGCAATAACATATTGTGCAGCAAGCGTCTAGTATGCAACTCTAGAGGATCTGCAGGGTTGTGTGTTTTTGCCACTACTCGTTTAAGCTCTAGTTTGCTCTACTTTAAGTGGTAACTAGTGCAAGTGCACAACTAAAGCGGGTTTTCCCTGGGACTCTTACCTGTGGCTTGACGGCGACTGCGTCCGGATTTGGTGCTGACGCGATAGGAGACGCTGGTGGCCACCGAGGTGACACCATCAATGCTGGCCAGTTCGTCCTCGAGCTTGGCCACACGCTTCGTTTTGGCGCTCGGCTCGGCACTTGGTTCCGGTTCTCTCTTGGGTTCTGGTTCGCTTGTGGGTTCCGGTGCGCTTCGTGGTTCCGGTTCGCTCTTGGGCTCCGGTTCGCTCTTGGGCTCTGGTTCGCTCTTGGGCTCCGGTTCACTCTTGGGCTCCGGTTCGCTCTTAGGTTCAGGCTCACTCTTCGGCTCCGGTTCGCTCTTAGGTTCAGGTTCACTCTTCGGCTCCGGCTCACTCTTCGGCTCCGGTTCCGCGTGTTCACTGCCCACGTTCTCGAGCGTTGTCGTCAGATCGCCAATATCCTTGATCAGCGGGAAATTCTTGCACTCGGGCGTCAGACCACGAGGACGCCAGCCGAGACCCACCCAAGAGGTGCCGTTGACCTTGAGCACGACCTCGATTTCCTTCTGCTCCTCAAGCAGACGCCAGTACATATGATAGTCCGGCGAGAGCTCCTTCTTCGCGTAGCCCGAGAGGTCCAGGCTGGTCGTCTTGTAGGGCGAACGCTTGTTGCAACCGATGCCGTGCCAGCCGAAGTTGCAGTAACACTGGCGACGTGGCAGCGAGGTGCCATCCAGATCGATGCACTTGCCCTGGGCGCCACAGTCGGCGTTGCTGCTGCACTCGTCCTTGTACTGGCACTGCGGTCCATAATAGTTCTTCTCGCACTTGCAGCGCGAGGGGAAGTACTTGCCCTTGCCGGAGCACTGCTCCTTGAAGTCCTTGCGCAGCTTAATGTCCACGTCGGCACACGACCAGAAACGATAGGTGCCCGACCATTCGTCCGCCTGGCGCAGCAGACGCAAAGTGCAATTGAAGCATTCAAAGTCCTTGGGAATGTTCACCTGATACGATTGAGCGCTGAGGGGAGAAGAAGGTGGGATTAATTATAAATGAGTTGGTGGGTGGGTCTAGACCAAGACTTACGTGACATCGGTGCGCACAAACTCGGAGTTGTTGACGTGCGGCGTCAGATCCAAGACGGGTCTGTCGAGCTCATCCAAAAGTTGCAAACGAAAGCCGCCCTGGAATTGTTATGAGCTATTTAATAGTGGTTCTAGAGGGGAATAAGCGGGGGTTATGGAAGCTAGTTGATTGCCCTGTTTAGATATATATATATATATGTATATATTTCGCAAACAATGACTGAGAACTTGTGGAGGCATTTCCCATTGGGGTTTCAATTATGGGAACTTCTAATGCAAACGCAGTGAATGCATGTGTGGCAATCGTTACATCATCATCAGAATACTGCACATGTCTGGCTAATTATGCTTGACAGAGCGCGATAAGAACCACCGCATCTTGATTGCCCCGCCTAATTGCCCCAAAAGATGTTGCAAGTCGTCGAGACTAGAGCAAAGCTTACCTTGTGCGGATAGGCCAAGTGCCAGGTGACATTAAACATGGTTCCGGACAGCAGCGAGGTGCGTATAGAGCCTGTAAGTAAACAAGTAGAAGAAGCAGAAAAATAAACACAAGTTAACACAAGTATTACGATTAGATCAGAGACTTAATTCAAGTTGACGCGTTGCGTAAAAATTCCCACAGCGCAATTTATATTTTGCTCAAGAGATTAGCTGAGTAAGCAACTTTAATATATAACGTGGATAATTATCAAAACTAAGACAAATCAGTTAATTCCACCAACAAGTCTCTTGACATATTATTAACAAATATCAATACTCAAAGGGGGTAACCTATAGAAATGAAGTAAGTGAAAGAAATGGAACAAAGATGATCATGATGATGATGCTGTTTATCAGTCCATGCAGTTGGGCCGATCAGGCATTATCGTTTCACAGAACTAGCTGGCAATTGGCCTAACCCAAAGAGAGAGAGAGAGAGAGAGAGGGGGATAGAGGGGGAGGGAGAGATGCATGTAACGCATAATTAAATCTTTGGCCAGCACTCAAGCTGAACTGGTTTCTGTGGTTCTGCATTGCGTCGAGTCCACCGCAAGTGGTTCCAAGTGGCATTCATGAAGTGATCCGTGGCGCTGAACATGCGCACCTGTGTACTAAATTCCAGCAAATTGCATAGCCATTGAGACGGAGGCACAGACCGAGGCACAGGGCCGGATTTCGCATTACAATCGGAGGCAGGTCCATGGCACAGGAAGCCAACGAAGCCACACACACAACACACACACAACCAGCCCAAAATGCCACACACATCTTCGCATTACGAGTTTTTCTGGCTGCCGCAGACAAATTTCATATGCTCACAACTATTGCATAAGATCGTATAATGCTGTAACTTTGGCCAGCTGTGAAAAATTGCCAACCTGGCCAAAGGGGAGTGGGCCAGGGTGAGGAGGGAATTGAAGTGGGCAATCAATGGCCAAGCGAAAATCGCACATCGTTGTCAGCCAATACAATGCCAGCCAAGTTGCTAATTGAAGCCATTAAATGGCCATAACGAAATACACTAAACTGAAAGCGAAAGCAGCGGGAAAGATTGGAGGAGTCTAACCATTACGACAGGACAAATAAGGAAGCTGCAAAATTATGATTACTTCGGCACGAGTTTGTTGTTGTTGATCATCCTCAACGGTTGCATGTGTCATAAAGACCCAGCGAAGACCTAACGCTGACCACTGAATGCATTCAGTTGCCACACTCTTTGCACAATCTGCCCAATATGGTCAACAACAACAACAACAACAACAACAACGATCGAGACGTGGCATAGAAATGAAGTCTACAACTGCGTCTCCAAGTTGTACGTTGTTTTTTGTCCATTTGCTGTCATTGATGGCGATGATTATGAACAGCAGCAAAAAAAAACAAAACAGGCAAAGACAAGTGCTTTGATCAAGCCATAGATACCCTATAAAATGAACTATGGCTTAATATATGATTTTAATTTAAAGTATTTCTTCTTCTAACTTAGTTAAAGTGATTAAACAAAATTAATATGTGGTTAAGACAATTTGTTATATATAAATGTTTTTATTAGAGCTTTAGAGTTTTAATGAAAATCAAGAGGAGGTGAAAGGAGTTTATATAGTATATAAGGCTATAAAGTATATACCCACTTTAAGTACAAGTTAAAAAGATTCTACTTAATTCAAAACTTTTAGTCCGTATAAAAGGTAATGCTTTTTCTATTAATTAAATTTATTTTATAATTCATTTATATACTGTGTATTTGATATCAATATTAACTACATATTTAAAAAAAATATTATAAAAAAATCAAACAAGTAAAAGTTTAAAAAAAAATAGTATTTAACTATGTTGCACAAATATCAATTTTACTCAGTAATATTTGTTTTTAAGGCTTTGAGTACAAATCTTCATCTATAGACCTTAACTCAGATACATACAACTCCACACATTTACAGGGTATACAAAAACAAACGGATACTGCTGCGTGTCTCTGCAGAGACAACGATTACAACGACTTTTGTAGGTCAGCAATTGAATGCGACTTTTGATTTCAATGGCGTAATTTTGTTGAGTTCGACGGTTCTTAAAAATTATTTGCAGCATTTGCGAATGGCGATATCCGCACCTGCACTCAAGTGGACCACACATTTTCACATGGCCAAGCCAAAGTGGCAAAGTGCTTTTGACAAGACAACAACAACAGCTCCCAAAAATGGGTTAAGTTAAGGCACAAAAATACGATAAATCAATTGTGTCCATTAATAAATCGAGACAACAACAACAACAACAACAACAAGAGCCACTAAATTTTCGTTGGGCGTAACCAGTTGCGTAAAGGCTGGAAGCTGAAAATTGGGCATGCATCCAAAACAAAAACAAAATCAAAAAAAAAAAAAAATTGGCAGGTGCCTGTGCGTTTTTCTCTTCTTCTTCTTCTTCGTCTGGTTTTTCTCATGTAGCCGCCGCCTGTAACTCGTCGCGCCGTCTCGCTCTAATTTGCGCGCTGTCTCACTCTCCGGTCATTTTCATATTTTCGAGTCTGTCATATTTCTCACGAGCGCGAAAGTTGTTCACCTTTGGTTGTTGTTTTTTTTTTTTGATTTTTTTGGAGGCTGCGTTGCATGAATATCGAATGTTGCGCTTGAACTCGCCGTCGTTTCGAAAGTCGTATCCGAAAATTGAGAATGATAATGATAATGATAATGATTCTCAACAATTCAATAGCAAGTATACATATATTTTTGTTTTGCTTAAACAGCGCTTTTATTTATTTATTTTTGAAATCGAAAAAATGCCAACTAATTTGTTATGTTATTTAAAATGCAATTAATTGCTGACGGAAAAGTTTTTTAATGAACTCTTGATTGATTTCGCCTCATGTTGCTGATGATGAGCTACCGAAATGGAGAGTTATCAACAGCTGATTATTTGCTTATAATAATTATGTGAATAAAGCTAAGCTTGCGTTTAAATAAATATTTGCAGGCATCATTAATATTGTTAATAATTAAGTGAAGCTTTTAAATTGTTGGCTTTTTTATTATGGAACTTTCCAACTAGATAAACACTTTATTTAAAAATCTACATTCCTTTGCTTAGCATTAATTTCATATCATTTTTGTATATTTCCCAAGCACTTTTTTTTTAGTATAAAAATATAAATGTAAGTAAATGGAAATTTTGTAAGTTAATTATTTAAAACATATTAATACTAAGCAACATTTCAATTTAAATATATTTATTAATCTTCTCAGGTATTTACTTGTTATCTTAAAAGCAAACATATTTGAATAAATATAGATTTTAGCAACTAAAATTTAAAACATTCACATTAACCTTTCAACTGATTTTGTTGAACTCCTAACCCAGATTATAAAAGTTAATATATTAAAACAAATCAATAAAAATATCATTTAAAATGACAGATTTTCGATTTCGCGTATTTAATTTGAATAAAATGGATTTGATTTTTGTCAGCAATAAATCAAATTGTGACAAAAGTAAATAAATGTTTTGTTAAGTATATGCAAATTTTTTAAATGTTTTTTTGTTTAGCATACGTTTATGTAATTTCAATAATATCCATTAAGATAATCGCATATCTAGACTTTCGCAATTTTGTTAGAATTGGAAATGTTAAAAGAAGAGATGGTAGAAAGAGAGAGGGAGAGAGAAAGAGAAGGCTAGTCTATGATTTAATGGCCAGTCACTTGTATCAGAATTGTCTTGGTGTTTGCATCATTTTCTTAATGGTATGCCTAACCGAACCTTGAGGCCAATTTGCCAGCAAGTGCAAAAGAATGTGTGCTAGCATGCATTCTAATTGCAGTGCCGCTTGCATGACCAAGCCACAGAAGAAGATGAAGACAGCTTAGCGAGGAGTGGGCGGAGAAGGAGGACGTTATTGGCAACATGGCTGCCAAATATGGCGTGTTGTTGAAAAGACTTCCGCAAACACAAACACACACACAAACACACACATGCACACACACACACACAACGTGCATAGGTTGACAAGTAGAGAATTGAGCGAAGCTTCGTTCAGTGGCATAAATTTTTGGCAGCCACTGTTAAGTAAGTGGACGTCGATTCGCTGACGTTCCGGCGAGTGTAACATGCCATAAAATTAATTTCGCTTTGGCAACCCTAAAAACAACATAATGTTGCCACCAAATTACGTAGCAAGCGGCAAGTTGTTGGCTGCATTTGCATTTTGGGGCTGGTTGCAACTTCAGCAGCAACTGGTTGCCTGCTGTCTTGTTGTGGTCAAGGAGTTTTCGCTTTAGTTAATTGCTCGTGACGTTGTCTTAGCCAGCCAGCACCGCAGGCAGCGCCTTTGAGTGTGTGTGGCACGTATTTGTGGCATGCCACTTGCGATGTGTATCGCATGCACTGCGAGAAAAAAAGTAATTGCTGTTCGAGTCAACTACTTCAATTGTATTAGTTACATCGAGGAAATTAAACTAAAGGGATTTTGTTGGAAATTATTAATGAGGCTTAACATTTAATTATAACTAATATTATTTAATCTTTTACTTTTTAACGCAAATAAAAGAATATAAAAAGTTTTAAAGCTTTGAATTCATACAAAAGCTTTTAAGAAGCTTTGAAAGCACATGAAAGCTTTAACTCAGATTAACTAAGATTAAGCTTTAAAGACGCTTTTAAAGCATATTAACGCATAAGCTTACATTGAGAAAACACCTCAACCAATCAGTTAAAAGTTTAAGTATGCTTTATAATATTATTTAAATTATTAAACAAACTTTATGCTTAATAAGATTTTAATGCATATGATAAATCAAAGAACTTTCTAAAAGTTTTGTTAAAATAAGTTTAAATGTTCAAAGAACAAACAAGGCGAAGCACTTAAATATAGCTTTTAAATAGCTAAAAATATATCGAGTTAGCTTCAAGCTGTAAATGCTTTAAATGGAGCTCATTTAAAGTTTAAAGTTGAACTAATTGTGTGAGTCAGAAAGGCGTGATCACATTCCTGATCGGGCATAATTGATGGCATAACAAGTAATAAGTGTTGGCTACAAATTGCGCTCAGTGTAGTTAACTGGTAGTCGTCCGTTTGAAATGGCGCGCTCTCATTGATATTCTGCGGCCTTTTTTTTATGGGTCTAGTGCAAGTGAATGCCGTTGAGATGTCGAGATTTGTATGATAATCACAATGCGACATTTCAGTTAACAAATGAATGGCCATTGCCAGTTGAAATATGACCAGACAAAGCTAGAAATAAAACCAAAGCAAAGCGACTCAAAGCAAAAACAATAACAATTCAAGTCGTTGCAGATGTTGATAAATGGGCTCTTGAGAAATGTTCGACCTAAAACAAAAACAAAAACAAATGATAATAAAAAAAAAAAACCAAAATTGAGATGATAAATTTTTAGAGTTGTATAACTTGGCTTATATATCTGTTTGCTAGGCTGCAGCTTGGCTAATTATGTGGAGTAATTACGGACAGATCTGTGCTGCATAAAACCGCATTATAAAGTGTGACACAAGCGACCACAACTTGACCTCTATTGAAGACGAACAAAAAGACAATTACAATTACAATTACAACAACTCGAAGTTGTCAGCGCCGAAGACAAAACAAAAGATTTGGCCCTTAACAAATTGAGTTACCAATTGTAAACAAGCGACGAGAGGTCAACGAGGCTGCCACAGAGTCTGTACTTGCAACTGCCGCTAGAAAGGTGCAGCAAACGCAAACACACAAACACACACATATACACATACACATACATATGTAAGCCTCTTCACATAATGAGCAACTGCTGCAATTGAAATGCGGTCAGTGGGAATAGAGCGCGTTGTTTTGATACAGTTGTTAACTTGCATCATTGCAGCATCTCCGTCCGTGTGGCGCAATGAATACATATATAGATATATTATATATATATACAAAAGCATAAGTGAAACTTTTTCACTTGCAGCAAAGTTGCATTCAGCAACTTGTTGTTGTTGTTGTTGTTGTTGTTATTGGCAGCATATATCATCATCATCATCAACATAATCAACATAATCAACAGCAGCAGCAGCGAGGCAGGCAGCTAGTCAGTCAGCCGCGGCTGCAACTCCGAGCTGGCCAATACGCGAATTCGCGCTTTGGCCAGCGAAGCGGCGCCTTGCGCAAAGCAAAAAAAAATAAACAAAAACCGTTAAAGAAAAGCAAAAAAGCCGCAAACGAAGGCAAAAGTTGTCATGCCCCGAAATGGGTTAAACGTGCAACCGGTAGGCAGACAGCAAAGTCAGCCAAGCTAGCAGCAGGTAGCCACAGAGCGACGCACGTTGCGTATACGCAATGTATGCGCTCGTATATATAATTAAAATAAGCGAAAACAAAATTAAAAAAATATTTATGTATGTATACACACACACAAAAAAATGTCGCTGATCGAGTGCGCAATGCACAAGCGTTTAATATGCGCGTTATAAGCATTATCCACAGATATATATATTTATATATATAATGTATAATGATCGCACTTATAAGTAGCCATAAAATTGATTTGGCATTTTGATGCGACACACGTGTGTGTTGGTTTGTCTCTGGTTGGGCTCAAGGCAATCGGAAACTCAACTGCTGGTAGTTTAATTAAAATATTTATATATGCTTTCAAATACACACAAGCATATATACATATATATATCTGATCTGATGAAGCCACCAATCAAATGTCAAAAAACTTCAAAAACAAGTGGGCAACATTTTTTTATTTTTTGAAAGTATTTGAGGCTAAACGCAGGTAATAAAAAAAAAACAAAACAAGAATGCCTTAAATGAGAGGAGAAGAGAAAGAGAGAGGGGTATAGTGAGGGAGAGCTCGACTGGGCGATACCCTGTTAGGTATGCACTAAAATTATTATGCATAAAGTTCAGACAAGAATATATAATTAATAGTAATATAGTATAATAAAATACTTGTAATGATTTATAACTATTAAATGATGTGGTAAAAGGTACAATTAATAAAATTGATTTACTTAAATTATTCATATGCAGCTAACAAAGTTTTCTGCGTGGGCTTAACTTCGAAACTGGGCCAAGAATGTGAACTGGAAATGTGACTCATTAATAATAATTATAAATATTAATATGCCCTCTCTTAAGTTATATCTCACATTAATTTCATATTTCCAGGGTATATTAAATATAACTAAAATTAACGAATGATGACCCAATTTTTAATATGCGCTGCAAGTGAATGGCGTCGCTTTTGCCTCTCCAAGCCACATATGCAAATTAATTGGTAACACTTTGTAGCAACAACTAACAACTGCAACAACAATAATCATAGTTAAGTAAGACGCAACAATACAAAACTATGAAAAACTCAAAATAGTTGCGCAAGCGAATGCAGATGTGTGTTTTTTTTTATGTTTGTGTATCATAAAATGCATGAATAGCACTCATGAATGCATTCAATGTTTGCATATTTCATAAATGAGACTGTGAATTGAACGTGCATGGCCACTTTAAGTGTTTGGCCAAAATGCCTGCGGCCCAGTTTAATTATCAATGGATTATGTGATCAGCAAACAACAACAACAACAAAAAAATAAACTGAAACGTAAACAAAGCCAAGTTAACATTTTATGACTAACTAAGTGAACTGAATAATGTGTTTATAATATACGACATGCTACGTGCTCGTTTAAGCCAAATTGTTCTAGCCGGTTTTAGCCATGACAATGGAACGAATCGCAAATTCTTAAAGCTTAAAAACAACAATAATTATGCGAGAAATTTTCAGCTTTTATTTCTGCTTTTTAGATTAGAAAATTAAGTAATAATAAAGATTATTTAATGCTGTTCATCTAGTAATTTATATACGAGTTCTAAGAAGCGGAGACTGTTGATAAAGCTTATTAGGAATAATACATAGTTGGAATACATTTAATTTAGGTGTAAAAAAGCTAATTGAAGTCATGATTAGATGATGGATTATAGTTGGGTTGTAAGTATTAATATATATTTATTTCCTTAATACTTTTAAGGCTTATACTGACTAATCTGTAAAGCTTTTATGCTGTTTATGTTTTAAATTTAAGGTAGGGAATCACTTTTAAGATCCTACCTTAATAAATTCCATTTGTTTATGCATTTTATATTGAACGTTTTAAGAAGATTAAAGTTTCTGGATACTCTAAGACTTATTAACTTATTTAAACCTACATTAGTATATATATTTGAAAACATATATTAGCGTATCCCCTAAGAAATCTTTAAAATTTTAATAATATGAAATAAATTTTTTAAATAAAGAATATCTAAGTAATTAAATGTAGTTTAATTGCAACCGTTGAAGATCAAGGCTTAAATGGATGAAGAAGTACTCAGGTATCTTGAAACTATTTAATTCTAAAAGAAAACTTGTTGCACATTAATTAAAAGAAACGCCTTTAAAATGAGCTCAAGATGATGAAAAGATTTGCGGTAGATTAAGCCAAATACGAGGCTTAAGACTTTTATGAGAGTCCAGTTCGAAACGCAGCTGTTTAAGTTGGCCAAGACGGCAAAGTGGCTAAGTGGCACAAAAGGCGCCAGCCAGCTGCAAGTGTTGGCCATAGAAAACTCAAACTCTAATAAAAAACTGGCCATAATTCCCACGAGCTGCAAGCCAAAAAAAATATTTCGCTGGTCAACAAAGTCAAAATGTATTTATATATGATAGAAAAAAAAACCAACAAATTGTAGGCAAATGCAAAAGCTGAAGGCTAAAAATACTTGGCCTGAATGCAGGTCAAATTGGCAGTAGACCCACTTTGATCGGGCTTTGCCTTTCTTTCTTTCTATCTATCGAACTCACCTTTGGGCATGCCGCAAGGCGCCTTTGTGCGCGAGTTGTCCAAGAAATCCAGATCCAAGCCGCGTGCAGGTGGATACGTTAGGGCCACGTGCGCCTCAATCCCAGGCTGAAGCCACAAAATGGCCAACAAGGCGACGGCGACGGCGGCTAAGAGGCGGCCCGTCGAAGAGACGGACACGCCCTCAAGTCTTTTATTAATAGACATTTTCGATGATGTTTGTTTGTTGTTGCGGTTTCTTGTAATTTATTTCGCAGTGTCGGAATCTTTTTTGCATTAGCTTATAAAACGTTGCGTCCAATTGTGTGTTGAACACACAAATAAATGTTATAATGGCTAACACACCTTTGGCTACACGTGTGTGCCTGTTTTTGTTGAACAGCTGGCCAAAAATTCAATTCGGCGTTATTTCGCGCACATTGTTTTCCAATAGAGCCTCTCAACCATAAATTATTGACACATTTTAGCATAAAAATTTGTATGTTTTAACACTGCAAAGAGAAGTGGTAAAAATAAGTTTAAAATATTTATTAGTTATGCGTTTTCAAATGAGTTATTTTTACGGCATGCCAAAAGCTAAATTACATCATTTGCTAAGCTCCAAAAAAAAAAACAACAACTTATTGCCTTTTGCCCCAGTCACAAAAGTACTCAAAGTAAACTTATGCAAAAAAAAAAAAAATATGAAATATAGTCAACCAAAAACAATGCCAGGAAATTTTCTCAGCCATTAAAATAGATTTTCATAACAGAGTTGGGTTCGGAAAACAAAAAAGAAAATGTGTGTGTTGAAAGATATATATTTTTCGGCGCCTGGTGACAGACTTTTACATGGCGTGTAATGAAGCCATAAAGTCAGCTTCAACTTCAACTTTAGCTCCAGCATCAGCTGCAACTTCAAAAGCCGTCAACAGATTTGGCTATTGGACAAACACACACACACACATACATACAGCTAAACTAAAGCTGCGTGTGAAACGCAGGTTCAATGTACACTGTACAGTGTTCACTGTACGTCAAGCAACGCCTTCGATCGGGTTGGGAAGTGAAATCGAAGGTTTTTTTTTGCGTTCGTTCAACAAACTAATCAAAGCCAATGACAGCTGCCAAAGCAAATGACGTGCTTAACACGGGCCAGAAATCAGCGCGAGTTACCGCAGCCAAGAATTATGCAGCGCGTGACTGCATAACAAACGGCAGATACCCTGTAAAAAATCAACAGACACTGCAGGCTGGCGAAAGTTTATTGGTCTTGCAGTTGGTAAGGAAATTGTGCTTTAAGCCAATTTTAAGGTTTCAGCTGCTTGTGATATTTCAATAAAAACGAAGATTAGTTTACTACAGATTTGAAGGGAAGAAGATTGTGGTAAAACAATAATTGAATTACCTTTAATCTGTAGTCTTAATACATAATATAGTTATCTCTACTTATGCTTTAATGAGCTTTGAACTATAAAATTATAATAGAACAGTTGGATTGCAAACAGTTGGTTTGAGAATATTTTATAAATAGATTTAAATAAATACGCTTCTGAGATTTTAAGCAAAAAAGTCAGATAAAAATCATAATATTTTCTATATTAAGTAGAATTAAAATTTTTTTATTTAACAAGTAATTTTTTTAATACAATAATTTTTCAAATCTTTACTTTTTATGACACCCTCCCATAAAGCAAATCAGATATAAATTCTTCAGCAGGGTATAAAAAGTCGTGGGCTTTTTTGGTCTTTCACACAAAAAAAAAACGGTTCATAAATAAAGTGAACCTAAACTGTGGCAGCTACCTGTGAAACATAGCTGAACGGAGCTGTCTGGTGGGCGTGGAAAATCTCAACAAATCTCAACAAATGTGGCCAACAAATGGTGTCTCAAATGGGCGTCTCGAATTTGTGGCACAAGCGTTGTTGTTGTTGTACGTTGTTGTTAGTGATTTTTGTTTTTGTCGTGCCTCGAATTGTTTTGATATGGAAAATTGTGTCTCAGTTTTTGACGGGCAAATTGCCGAGTGGCAAGATAAATGAACGCCAATTGGTGTTAGTTGGTCGTGGCAACAAAGCCAAACAAATGATTGGCAAAAATGACTACAATTTAAAACAGAATTGGAACGACCAACACGAGATCGAGTCGCAGATGAAGACACACAGTCTCAGTGGCAGTCTCTTGACCATTTGCACGTTCCACTTCTTTTTTTGTTTTTTTTTTAGCCAGCTTGTAATTAAAGTTTATGCCTGGACACCCAAAGCAATAATCTAACCAGTCATTGTACAATGCCAAACCAGCAGCAGCAGCAACACAAGAGATATATATATATATAGATGTATGTACATATATATAAACTACAATCATTTATAAGCCGTAACGGTAGCGCAACTTCCGAACAGCTGTTAGCTGCTTTTTTTTCGGATCTGTTTGGTTTGTCTGGGTTGTTCATCATGTTTTTTTTTCTCGTAGTCGAGGCCTGGCTCGTTTGGCTACTCTAGAAATTGTCTGGCATTGAGAGCAGCGACGACGACGACGACGACAACTGTGACTGACGACTGACCACAAATCGCTTGACATTGAACTACATACATATCAAGCTGGCTGAAACGACGACGACAGCAACAAAAAACTGCTAAGTGCACATGTAAACAAGTAAGAGTGCATTACCCGAAAGGTGTTTGCCTCAGAGATACCCTGTTCTTTACGCCTAATTGGTTAAACATGATTTGTAAAAGATTACAATGTTAATAATATAAATAAGTAAAGAGAGGTGAAAAATGAGAGAGGAAACAAAATTATGCAAGACAGAAAGTAAGGAAGAGAAAGGAGTAAAAGACTTATTACAAAAACAGAGAGAGAAAGAGAAAAATAGGGAGAGTGAGTGAGTGTGTGAGAGAGAGAGCGATTTATCGTACCTGGATAGAAAGATGAAGAACAGGCGGCCACCTCAGTATTTATTATATAGAACATACACTTCAACACACAACTATGAAGTGTAGTCTAAAGTCTGCAGGCCTTACTTGAATTTATGAGAATCGCAGAGGAGGAAAAAATTGCAACTTTAATGCGAAGTCAATTTTTATACATTTTTAATCAGTTTTCCTCCTTAGCACATATTTTAAGTGATCCACAGACTGACAAACATGGATATAAAAATACTGATCGTCATGCTAATCAAGAATATATATAATTGCTGCGGTCAACAATTTCTTTATTTAAGCATCGTTGACCCTGCCGCTTATTGCTAATGAGTATAGGGTATAGCAAGCTAATAAAAATAAAGCTAATTAAGATAGTGTAAACACAAAGTAAGAAACTGCTGTCAAAGCAATGACAAAAAAAATTAATTGAAAAAATATTTAGAGCATAGATTCAAAGTGGGAATCCGCAAGTGGGTTAGAACAAATTGCCAATTGCCTACGGACGGGGGATTGGAGTAAAGAGGGGGACGGAGGGGAGTTGGCTTGAAATTGTAGCTGACCCGCATCGAATTTTATTTTTACAGCGGTTTTATTTTTGTGTTTTTAGCTATTTAAGCTTGGCTGTAACGCAATATGCCCACATTTTCACATTTTCACGTGTCGGGGGCAATTTGGCGCACAGCTGGAAACGTAAACAGCTTTAGATACAAACGCTGAGATACAGATACAAAATACAGCTGAAGCCACAAGATACTTTTCACTGTTTATTATTGTTTAAGGCACGCAATGATTTAAGCAAATTTCCTCACATTACACAACATTAACTTCAACATCAACTGTAATTAGTTGGCTTTTTTAATTAATTAGAATCTTGGCTTAATTAACATATTTGTTGCAGCTGCAATTCACAAGCAATTAAACAGATGAAAAGCGCGTTTTGAAGTTCTTTTAATGCCCGCAAGCCAAAAACACACTTGACTTTGTTATGATTGCTGTTGTTGTTGCTGACTATCGATTATAGCCAAGACATAAACATTTTGGCCACGCTGCTCACTGCTCGACAACAACAGCTAGCTAGCCAAGAAAAAATGCAGTCCAACTGGTTACGAAATATTCGAAAAGCTCATTCATGTTCAGCTTAAGATACAATTTTCAAAAAAATACAACAGCTAAATAAAAACGTATACAAATTTGTACTGCCAGCATTGACTATGTGTGTGTGTGTGTAGTTGTGTGTGTGTGAGTTTTTGTGGCAACCGGTTGCTGACCCATAACAAAATAGTCAACTATTAATGGTTTTACGATAGATACTCACACCAGACCAGGCAACAAGTGCGGCCAAGTGTGCAAGTAAATGTATCTGTATCTGTATCTGTAAATGTATCTTTGGCTCGATTTGTGGCTGTAACTGTAACGAATGTGGCAGCTTCCAAAGAAAACAAACAACAACAATAGCGCGCAATTTGTGAGCGCGCTCCAATTTTTAACTAGAAATTACCAAAATTAGAAAATAGTTCGCAAAGAAAAAACCGAAAAAAAAAACTAAATGCAAAATGAAAATAAGCAAAGTTAAGTAAAAGAGTCGAAATTGATTTTAAATTGAGCTTTAAAAATTGTGTAATAATTGCTCTGCAAAGCTGCTGCCCAAAATAGCAATTGTTGTTTGAGGGGCAGAAAAGATAGCCAAAAGCGAAGTTCAGTAAATTGTTCAATTAGTTTGTAAAAATGCTTATTAAATGTAGCTTTTGATAAATTAGTTATAAATAAACATAAGTCTGTTTATTCAACGTTATATAAATATATACATTTTTTTGGCCTTTTAAATTTTATAAGTTTATTTTGGGGGATTTTCTAAAACTAAAACTATGCATTTTTTTAACTAATAAGCAAATTAGTTACCTTTATTTCCAAATTTATTTTTGTGATTCTTTTGAATAAAGAATTTGTAATTTACATATTTTTGAAACTGTTTTTTAGCCCACACAAAATTTTCTTTTATATAGAAAGTTTGTTATTTCTTTTGGTTTAAACAAAAGTTAAATATATTAATGTTGTTTATGTAAATGTAAACTTTTTACTATACAGCTGGGAACTTTTTTAGTTTATCTGAAACATTTTGTAAAAAAAATATTATTTCTAGCACAACAAAATTATGGCTATGAATTTTTAGAATTTTAAGTCATTTTCTTATTAGAAACTTTTTATTATTTAATGAAAAATATTTTTAGAAATAAACTGAATTGTATATATATATTTATATATATTTTACAGTAGCCCAAGTCGTTTATTTTTCTTATATAAAAAAAGGCTCGTTTAATGTGAAAATGATTTGCATAATAAATAACTGCAGTACGTTGTTGCAATATTAATTGGAATAGGCAACTCATTTTATTGGTTATTGCTGTTGTTAATGAACGTGATCAAAGCCTTGTCCGTATGTCAGTCAAACATATTGTGATTATTAGCTAATAAAAAATTGACGAAAATTATATTCGAGGCGCACAAGCAAAAAAAAAAAAACTTTCTAATCACAATTTATTGATGAACTGCACACGTTGAATGCGAGCTTTTGATAAGTTCGCTTTTACGCACCACGAAAGAGGCAACAAGAAATGTTTTGGCCAGAGGCTATTAGCGGTTTTCAGCTACTTGAGTTGAGTTGAGTTGATTTTCTGTGAGCTGCGAAAGTCAGCATGTTGATCATTACGATGCGTGTGATTATGATCGCGAGAGAGCGCGTTTTGATTTCTATTTGTGCGCCGAAAAGTTTGAGCCGCAATTGAACGATTGACAAACAAACACATTGGATGCCAATTTGGCCCACAATAATTGCCAGTCTGTTTGTCTTTTGGTTTAGTTTTTGTGTATCGTGACATAAATAGCGCCACTTGGCCAACAACTCGTGCTGTGCTCGCGGTATTTGCCTCGTTGATTAACAACAACCTGGCCAACATTGCGTCCTCGAGTGACTTTGTTGACGGTGCGCAATGTGCAACATTTGGCATTTATTTGGCCCAAGAGCGGCTTGTTAATCAATTTAATTAATAAAATAAACACACACCAAAACACACACAACACACACACACACACACGCACACACTAACTTGAGTTGCACACAGTGAAAGTTGCGTTCGATTTTCATTAATCAGTTTTCTATTTCATTTTGGAATGCAGCGTTAAAAAAATTAATTATAGTTGAAATAATTTTGTTTGGCTTTCAAGCAGCAAAAGTGTCAACTGCTTAGCTATAAATAATGATTCATATTTATTGTACGAATTAACATAAATTAGCTGCTGTGATATGTAATCTAGTCGAACTGGTGCAGCCAGTTCGTGTCTTAAGTCTTTCGTTTTATGCTTAACATAAATCTGAGCACGTTTTTCAGCGGGATATTCCAGGGGATATTTTAACTATGTTAAGAAGTTGGTTACACAGTTTTAATTATGTATATATATAAACAAATTGTATATACCTATAAATACAACTGAATAGAACAGAGTAAAATCTAAGATAACTCTCATTTAAATAGATTGACAGAAAAAGAGCATTTTATAGTCATCATTCTTGTTTTCTATTAATTCAATTTTGGGTGTTTATTTTTTAAAACGCATCTATGGAAAGTCACAGTCACAGAAACAGACAGACCCACATATATATATACTTAGCTAGATCAGCAATCAACTTTCACGAGAATCAAGCCTAACAAGCTACACAAGTTTTGTTTAACAACAACAAAAACAACAACAACAATAAACGAAAATATGATACACAAATTATAGTCAAAGTCGAGGTCAGGGTTCAGACGACAGCGTTAAGCGTTAAGCTTATTTGTTAGACGCTTGTCGTGTTTATTGTCTATTAAACTTGATACCAACAAAAAAAAAACTGCACAGATATTTGAGCTACACACACACACACACAGACGAAGAAACACACACCGACAATTGTGTTTATAGGCAGCACAAACATTGCCTATAAGATCATATTTCATCAAGATGGCAAACAATTGTAAACTGATGGCCGTTTTGCCTGAGCGGTTTGTTGGTATTAGAAGGCAGTCGAGACAACGTTAACGTTAAAGTTAACGATTGGGTCTTGACTTAGGCCCCGCACTTGAGACTTGTATCATCAGCTAGTTGCTGTTGTTGTTGTGTATCTTGTTTAGAGTAGCTTCATTTGATCTATGTGTTTGTGTGTGTGTGTGTATGGATTGTAAATTATATTTATAAACATTAAATCACAATTTGCTCAACCTGCAAACTGTTTACATCGCCCCACCTGTTGCCAAGCACCTGAGTACAGTTTTTTTTTTGTTAACTCACAAATGATTATTTACAGTCATCACTCTTCGGCTCTTTACAATTCAAATACTTTAAATAAAAAAATAATTAACGGCAAAATGTGGCGCCTTTTGTTGGCGCTATTAAAAAAATGATTTGCATTCGCAAACTTTCGCAGCATCAAAACATAAAATTTCGCCGAATCTTTTAACTGTGTCATTTTCAGCGAAATTTCGCGTGACTTTTACAAGCCATGTTTTTTTTTGTTTGATTGTAAACCGTGCTTTGGTTTATAATTTTTTTTTTTTTGTTAGCTGTGTTAAGGTCGCTGGGGCGCAGCTGCTGCTAAACACGCGCCCATCTAATCGATTGCTGGCCGAATTGCGTCATGAGCGTCGGATGAGCGATTGCGATTATGGCAATTTACACGCGGCGCTTACAAATTATGTGCAGCTGGCGCTGCTGCTGCGATGGCATTGAAATCAATTGTTAATGCGAGCCAAAACCCGAAAACCGAAAACCGAAAACCAAATGCCAAAAACCAATAGCGATCCAATCAAGCGGTTGCGGCTATTAAATACCCTGCATTAGGCAAACATGTTTTTTTTCTTATGTCTTTTGAAAATACTTGCGCGTAAAGCGAAAATATTTCAAGGCTCTGCCTAAATAATTAGTTGTTTAAATTCAGAGAGGGGTGTGGAATTTGAAGAGGGGGTAAACTTTTGGTCAGCAGCCAAATTTGTGAGGCGTAACTCTTGAGATGGAAGTTTTTAACAGCTTAGTCAGATTTGACACTTGTCTGTTATACTTATAGGTGTTATTTGAGAGCCTACATACCAAATTTTATTGGCACCTACTGCAAAATATTTCAGAGCAATTTAAGCAATCATAAACTTGAATAGCTAATAAAAAGTTTCTATAAGCCGAACAATTATTTAGATTTATATAATGTCTACAATTTTGTTTGTACTTTTGATTGTTTTTGTATTTTTTGACCACCTCGGTCAATGTTTGTTCTAAAGCTTAAAATTTCGTATATTCCGGGTTTAAACCGGTTCAATTAATAAGTGGTTAAAAGCCTTGGTTCAAAATTGAAGGTGCAAAGGGAAATGTGTGCGAGTGTGTTGCCTTAAAGTTGACACCAACTTGTTAAGCATATAACTATTAGAGCCTAATTATCAAATGAGCCAGTGCTAACAGCTTTAGGGCCTAAGTTACAAATATTTAATAAACCAAATCCAAACTCATTTTTTTAATATAGAGCGTACATTAAGGTCGTCTGTGGCAGCTGTCGCGTGTAACGCACTTAATTTTAACCTTTCAACACTGGCGCTTGCGCTTTAGTGCATGACCTCAGCAGCAGCGGCAGAAGACCGCATAGAAACAAAAGACTTAGGCAACGAACTTGAAGCGCAAACATGGCCATAAAAGAAGGATTCATTGCAGCGACAACAATTTGGCATGTGATATGCTAATTGGACGACGAATCGGAATTTATTATCAAGTGATATTTTTAGCTGCCTTGCTGCGCACTTGCTGCGCCTGAAGATGTCGCCGCGAAACAACTGCATAAATATGCGAATAGATTACAAAAGCGTGATATATGCTCAGTTGGTTAAATGGAATATTACAGAAATGTTGTCGTTGTTGTTGTACGGGTATTTTTTTTTTATACCACCAGCTTAAAGAGTCAAGATGCGCTCCAAGGTTTTGTCAGTCAAAGTATCTCCGATTGAGTATATATTGCCTGCTCTCTCTCTCTCTCTCTCTCTCTTTGCACGCTTTGTGTGTGTTTGTGTTTCTAACCAGTTTGCTTAACCGAAACGTATTCGGCGCCCGCACGTTAGACAAATCTGTCGACTGGTTTCTGAGCTCCCCGCATTCTCGCTGCTGTTGTTGTTGTTGTTTTTTGATTCTATCTTGGGTTGAGCAATTTTATTGGCATTTCGTTTATTGAAATTCTTACTCTAAGTATGTTAATAAAAAATAGAATTGAATGTGTATAGTAAGCTTCTCAATTCATAACTGCGTGGACGCACAGTGGCAAAGCCTTTACGGCGGATTACTTCTAGCGCTCACTGTACGCCTTTGTTGTGTGGGTTCTGTTCGGTTGTTAGATGCATGCAGATGCCATCCGGTTTCTGCAGCTGGCCGAGGCGGCGTATTCGCAATGCGGTTCGGCTGCATTCCGGGCATGACTAACAGACAACGCAGAGTTATTACCCTCAAGGTCATTTGTGTGTGTGTTTTATTTATTTTTTTTGCTGCTGCTTTTGGCAGCGCAAGTGTTTCTATGACTTGCGATTTGTTCGAAATTCGTTAGCTTATCTGTAAAGGCTTGTAAGCGTTTGAGAACTTCGATTCAAAGAGGCTGTCAAAGCGCGCAGATACAATCAAGCTTTTAGCTGTGCTGTCGAGCGGCTCTTATCAAAGGCCACACAAAAAAAGAAATAAATAAAGATAAAATAGCGGCTCGAGCTCGGGCAATGAATTTGTGGTAACAAAACCCACAATTAATTACGCGTAGATTCTTTTGGACAAGACAAGAGAAGCAGAGAACGAAAGCAAAGCAAAGCTAAATAAAGAAATACACAAAGCGGCCAACAAACAATAACAAAAACAATCTTCATTTGTATTTAATGAAAGTATTTAAATATCGTCTCTGACTCATTGTATGTGTTCAAAACTTTGGAACTTCTGCGAAGTCAACATTTCCTTTGTGATTAATGATTTACAAGCGACTCGCAAGAATTTCGTATCTTTATTTTGGCCATTCTTTTCTCCGGGGGCTTTGCCTTTTAACGTTCTGCGGTATCGCTCTTGAGTTTAGAAATGATCTCATCTGCGACAGCATCCGCAGCCCACGTCGATCGGATGAGCATTCGTTACGGCAATTCTGAATGCTGAATAATTACTAACAGCAGCTGTCAACCGATATGCAATAATTGAATGGCAATAATCCAATCGAGAATCCCATCTGAGCGTGAACAAAAGGTGAGTTATCGCCGTTTTACAATTACAGTCATCGCTTGGTAAGTAAAACATCTATTGAAGGGACTTTCTTTGTCATGAATTAGGATTAAATTAAAAATTTTAGAATTTGAATATCCTTGAAGGTCTTAAGCTACCTACTTGTAAAGTGTTAAGGATTGATTTCCTCTATAATACTTTTCCTATTAAAGAAACTTTATGGTCTAAATATGATCTCATCAATCTATAAACTTAGGATCCTTGTCTTGCTTGCAAGGTATGAATAAGAAATTGTTGCAAATCATATCGAATTTTAATAATACATCTATGCTGACTGTATTGCACAGTAAAACACCTGTTTAAGCTGACCAAAGCCCAATCGATTGCTTGCTAAATATTATTACAAAATCCGTTGGGTATTCTCTAACAACAAAACAAAATAAAAGAAAAGAAAAGCTAAGCTAAGCTTAAGCCTGTTCCTTGCCACGGCAGAAAGAACAATAATAATAAGCGTTGGATTCCTTTGATGCTCACCTTCGAAACGGCAACGACTGCAGAAGTTATGCGATGTAGGCGGCGATAAGTTACGAAAAACGCCAAGCGCAATGTTCCAAAGGGTGAGCTGCAGCTCCTGCTATGTGGTTGTAGTTGTAGTTATTGTAGTTGGAGTCGGCGACGGTGACGGTGACGGGGCACAAGCACTTGGAAGACGAGTCTTGGGATCGCACAAAAAGCTAATCAAAAGTTACGACACGCACGCGCTTGCACGGCCAGCCAGAGGGAGAGAGAGTCAGCTGCTGCTGTTTTGGGGTGGGAGTTGAGAGGGAGCGAGAGCGAGAGGGTGACCGAAGGGGAGTTTAGCACACGATCAAAGTCAAAACAATGCAGTCGCCGCGGCACTTCCAGCGCAGTATTACGGTAAGAAAAGCAACGGTACGTCTGTCAGCCGCACTCTTCGCACAACGCTAGCGCAACGAGCGTTGCGATTGGCACCCACACACACACGAGCTGCTCGATTGCGATGTGTTAATCAATAAAAACCGAATGCGCATCGAATGTTTATTGTGTTATGCTGCATTTTTTGCTAATTAAATACTTTGCGCTTGATTTATTGCACTGGCTCGTTCTCGACGGGCCGCACACTGCCTTTAGCTACAGTACGTGCCTTGCACACTTGCACAACTTGCCCAACTTGGCGGCAAAAACACACAGTCACAACAACTCTGGCGCAGCACACGTCTGTTCCGTAGCACGTCGAAATCTTAACTGGCAGCGGCAACTTAAGTCTGACTTGAAAACACTTGAATAACTCTTAGGCGGCGCGAGAGAGTCGAATTGAATGCTTACATGCAGCGCTGCCAGACTGTTTTTGCGTTTGCTTCAGCGATCTCTTTTTTACGAGGTGGCAATAGTATGGGGAGCCATCAATCTCCCGCTCTCAATATGGCAGCACTGCAATTTACAGGAAGGTGGCAGAGGGAGAGCGCATTTATTCTGACTCTTATAATTATAAACGGACATCAGCGCAATTTTTAGACAGCACTGATTTAACGGACAAATCACTTTAAATATCAGCTTAGATATTACTGATTACTGAGTATTTTCACACAGTGAACAGAGTATTTTGGCGTCGACATCATTTTCATCGAAATTGTATAAAATTAATAAGTTCAAATTCATTGCAAACTCGCAAACAGGTTTAGTTTTAACAGTTTTATGATAATGTGTTATTTAGAAATTCAGAGCTCTTATTATTACTCACTCAAAATTATTGTATATTATAGATAATCGAATTCGATTACAGCCTCTGATTAATAAATATATTGCAGAGAATGAATCCACAATCAAATATTCCACACATGGTTTATATTAAAATTTATTTTGTATTTGGAAAAAATGATAAAATTGTTAAACTGATACATACATATAAACAGGACTTGCAGTCTGGAGTTAAGATTGGGCTCAGTCGCGCCACACAACACTCTCAATCCAACTTGTGTAGAGATGCACCTTTGTGTAGACACTGGGCAGACCTTTATGGCCACAGACCCGCCCATAGGAAGTGATGCCAATCAGCAGTTTGAGGCAATTGTAACGCGGATGCTGCACAAAAATGGGTCCGCCCGAGTCGCCGTTGCAGGTGTCGCCATTGGTATTGACGGAGCCCGCACAGAACTGGGTGCGCGTCTGTATGGCGAGTTCCAGGCGCTTTTGGCACAGGTCATCGGTGAAACGCTCGAGTGTTACCTTGAGCAGATGTGAGGATTTCTTGCCGGCGTCCTTGGTGAATCCCCAGCCGGCGGCTGTGAGCTGCAGGTTTTCATTACCGCTACTGGGCGGCAGACAGGCGGGCGCAACATATTCGTTAATCGTGGCATCGCGATCCAGCTCTATGAGGGCAATGTCGTTCGAAAAGTTGCCCTCGCCATCATCATCATAGTTGGGATGAAACACATAGTTGACGACTTTAAAGTTCTGCGGCTGCGCATCGTCCGTGTCGTTGTTGTAATCCAGTTCGCCCAGACGCACAACAAACTTGGGCGAGTCAAAGTTAGGATCCAAGCGCTGATCCTTTAGCTCTTCTGTCTCCAAACAATGCGCGGCTGTGACAACGTATCGGGGATGTATTAGTGTGCCGCCGCAGTCCCAGCTGATATTGCTTTTGCCACGCACGGTGGTTCCAATCAGCGCCATGAAGGGAAACTCACGACCCTCGGCCTTCGTGCCGCCCACAATGAAGGGCGAGGTATGGCAGGAAGCTCTTCCCTCATTGAAACGCTTGCATTCTGAAAGAGTTGAGGAATGGAAGTAAGATCAAGTAATTTTAAATAATTTTAGTGTTGTTCTCACCCTTCTCGAATCGACGCGTTTCGTCCACTGGCCCTTGGTTTTGTCTATTCAACGGCAGTGGACAGCACACGATATCCTCGAACTCATTGCAATACTTGATTTCTTCGTCAATTAAATGCTCGTTGTAGAATATAACCGGACAGTCTGTGGCAGTCAGCTCCTTGCACTCGCCCGTGCCTCTGTCGCAGAGTTCGCTCCAAACGCGGACGGAGCGTAGGAGAAGCGTTAGAAGTAAACCGCACAGCGCGTGCATTGTGAGCAGCATCGCGAGCGTAACTAAATTGCCCGAGGTGATCCACCGTGCAAACCTGATCCCTAAGCTCGAGACAAGTTCTAATTGTTGTGTTAATGTGTGCATAGAGCGGGCCGTGTGAATTCCAGACTGCATTTTAAACGATCAATACTTAAACATATACATAAAGCTAAACTAAAGCTAGTTGTTGTTTGCGTGATTGTCTCTGTCTAGTTGTGACGCATGCCCATGCTTTGCATGTGTTGTTGTTGTTGTTGTTGGATGTGTTGTAGGTACATTTGCTGCTGCGGATTGCCGCCGCTGCCCAGCGGTAAGCTTGTGGTGTTTGGGGCCACAGGCGATGGTTGAGGTTGTTGTTGTTGTTGTTGCTGCTGCTGCTGTTGTTGTTGCTGTTGCTGCTGTTGTTGTTGCTGCTGCTGTTGTTGCTGTTGTTGTTGCTGCTGCTGTTGTTGTGCTTGTCTGGGCGATTGATTTGCATTCGGGTTTGAATTTGCATTGCTGTCAGTGCTATTAAATTATAGTTAATTCATAATAAATCACAAAAATTGCTTGGCATAAAAAACTCACATTTTTTCCGTGTGTATATCCTCCAGATTGAGATGCGTTATAAAGCGCAGGCGCATTTGCAGCTGCGGTCGCAGCCTTTTGATAATTGCCTCCGACTCGTTTTTGATTATATTGCCCACGTGAATGTACTTGATGTGATAGCTACAAAAGAAAGTAAGAAATATAAGCACATAAATTATATATTAAATTCAGAATGTGCTGCTCACAGAAAGTCACAAATTTGGTCCATATACTCCAGCGGCTTGGGTCCATGTTGTTTGTCCACTGCCTCCAGCATTTCGTACAGAAATATGGCTATGCCCGCCACCGCGTTGGGCTTCTCCTGCTCGATGCGCTGCAGGAAGGGGCCAAAGACATGACACAGGTACAATAATTGTTGCTCGGTGCGCACGCAGGGCTTCAGCTTCTCCTTGATGTATCTGGTCATCGCGGCCAGCTTGAAGGCGCCCATGTGATGGAACACCGCATGCGCCACTGCGAGCACCACGGCGTAACTCTTCTCCAGCATGGCTTCGCGCACAGTCTTGAAATTGAACAGCTCGAAGACATTGAAGCGATACGTCCAGTTGAGCATATTTGGGGTGTTCAGCATATCCTGCAGGCGATCGTAAATGCCGCTCCAATAGGGCTCCGGCAGGGCGGCCAGCACAATGCCCACCGCATTGATGTAACTGTGTATCTCCTTTTGCGGTATCACCGCATAGCCATTCACAATCACATCGATAATGTTGCCCGCAACCACCGAAGGCGCCAAGGGCAGACCCAACAGTTCCACGCAGGTCACATAGAGCGCATGCGTGGGTGCATTGGGGAACTCGTTGAAGCGCCAGTCGGTGGTATAAAAGACGTTCTTGCCGCTGATAGCTAAGTGAAATAGTTGATTAAGCTTTGGATTACAGGAGAGTAACTCGGGAGACTTACTATCTGCCAGTCGTCTGATCAAATTCATGTAGTAGCTCAGCTCGGGCGTCCACAAGGCATCCTGACTTTGCAGATATCCTTTATACGGCTCACTCACGCTCCAGTTGGCCGGACGGATCTCACTAAAGGCGCTTGTTATGGTGCTGACCTGTAAGATATCATTTTAGTATGTGTTTTTAATGGAGTTAAAGTAACAGCTTACCAGCTTCTTCTTAAGCGGCAGACGATCGCGCAGAATACGCTCATAATAATGCAATGTATTATACAGATATGTAATGGGACGATCTGAAAATAGAATTAACGAATGTAAAACAAAGTTCTAGCAGTATAAAAAGTCCGATTTACCGTGAAATTTATAAAGTATGCTCAGGTGATCCAATATAATGCCCAGGATTTGGTGCACATTCGCTATGGTCAGCTCAATGAAACGATGCACGACCACGTCGAGCACGGGCAGGAAACGCAGACACACGTTGCTAAAATAGACGGGCAGTGGAATTTGGGATGCAGACTCATCTGGTGCGAATTTCTCGGGATAGTTTTGATGGAACTGCAAATGCTTCTCATGCCTGCAACCAAAATGTGAACAAATGTGAGAAAAAGCCTCGAATTATATGTTAAGGGAAGTACGCACCAATTGCTTTGCTTCCAGTGATCGGGATTGTTGTCCTTGCAGAATTCCTGCATGCGATTGCGCAGCTCGGAGGCTTTCAGCAACAGCAGCTGAATAATTATTAAGCAGACCTGCGCCTCGTTGCCTTCGTGTGTGCGCAGGGCCAGGCAGAGCACCAGACGATCTATGGTAACCACATTGAACTTCCAGATCATGTTGTTAATGGTGTCCACGCATTTGTGTATAAAGTCACGACCGTCCGAGGAGCTGGCCACCTCGGACACTAAGTAATCGCAGAATTTGCGCAGATGTGTTGACAAGGCGCGTGCGCTGATGCCCTCCAGAATTCTAGGATAACAACAGATTAATTAAAGGAACATTTCTTAGCTGCTGTTGACTCACTTGTATGCCACAGGACTGATGCTCTCCGTTTCCCAGATGATCTTGAAGAGCAGGCACAGAAACAGCGGATTTGTGTTGGGCCTTATGAAGTGCGCAATGATGTCGTTCTCATTGGACATCGATGTCCAGTTGCGGTACTCCTCCTCCACGGACTTTTTCAGCTGCTGCTTGTTCTCGGGCGGATGATTGTTCTGTGTGAAATACTCGTTTAGCGCAGGCGGAAAGCAGGCCAGCGATTGCATGGGCCACGAATGCGGCGTGTGCTGCATAATGTTGGACAGAAAGTCCTTACACCAGCCGGCCAGCTCATCGCCGCCGCCGTGCACGTGCATGGAGCGTGCCAGCGTCAAGATGAGCACACGATTCAGCTCCTCGCTCTCATTGGACGCAACACCACCAGGCGATTTATCGTTCAAATGGCGTGAAAACTGTGACTGAAATTCGGCGGAACCAATGCTGGTGATAAGACGCAAAGCGGTGGACTCAAAGCTGCAGGAAGGAAAAAGTTTTAGTGAAGGCTTCCATTATTGTTTAATTTAAAAAGCAAACTTACCATAGATTCAATTGCATTTTGTTGGTTTGCGGCACTGAGGAGAGCGAGTAGAGCAGCGAGAGCAACTGGACGCGATAGTGGGTGGGCACGTGGTGCAGGCGATACGAAAACATTTCCATCAGCGTGTGCAGCATGGCCCAGGCGTGGTTCTTAAAAACCGTTGGCAACAGTTGAGCTGGAGGTAAGATATTATATAGCTATAGTATATACGCATAAAGAGACGCTGTTTTCTATGAACTCACTCAGGAATCCTTTAATTCCCAGCGACTCGATCTCTGTGTACACCAGCAGCCTGGCATATGTTTCGATGAGTGCTGGGGCCGGCACCAACGTCTTACTCTGCGCCTGCTTCAGCATCTGCGTGACGAAGCTATGAATTAGCGACATTTTGCTGTGCACCGTCAGGCTGTCCAGCACTGAAACGGAATAGGTAACCGCTGGGATCTGTGTGCCGTTCGCCGTCTTCGCGTTGCCATTCATGGCGTCCAGCAAAACGTTCATGTGCCGCGCGAAATACTCCTGATTCGTTGAGTAGGCGTTGCAGATGAGTATGATGCGAAAGTCGTTGCCTAGCGTGACGTTCATCATGTTATTCGGTGCGACCAGATGCTGCAGAAAGCTGCAAGGATTGACAATTAATACGGATAAGCTTGAATGAGCTTAGATACAAACGCACTCTTGATGATTCTTGAGCGCTATGGGCAGCGGTCGTGTTATGTTCATGTTCTCCACACGCGCCTTCTTCATCAGATGTATCCAGATGCAGATGGGCGCCATGTGACGCACCAGGGAAGACTTGTTGTAGTCGGGCAGCTTGAGTGGCTCCTGCTCTGGATAGAGCAGATCAAAGAGTCGGAAGACAGGCAGAAAATTGGTAATCTACGGAAAGGAGAAAGCATATAATATAAAGTGCAAACTAAAATTATTATTTGTACTCACGGGATTCTTTTGTATGCTGCCTGAGATGAACTGCAGCAGTATCCACATCAGCTGGTCGCGGCCCTTCCGCAGCTCCAGCTTAGACAGCTGCAAAGGGAGAGGAAATGTCAAAAATATATCCTCTCTTTATAAGCACACAAGACTCACCTTCTCATGAAGAGCGAGCACAATATGCATGAAGCTGACAAATTGAAAGAGCACAAAGTAGATCAGCTGCGAGGAGAGATGCAGCCACACCCACTCGTTGGGTGAGATTTGCTCGTCGGACGCATTGAAGCCACTCCCCGCTGTGGCATCGTTCGATTCAGTCATTTCCATAGCGTGTATTATAAGGTTGACTAGCTGCTCCTCGAGTGCGTTGTAGCGCTGCTTCTGGTGCTTCTGCAGGTTGAGCATCACCGAAACCATTTCTCGCGAATATGGCTGCTCCAGCACGTAGCGCAGCAGCGGCGTCTGATCTTCGAGCAGTTCGGGCTCGTAGGGCAGGCTGCCCTTAAAGTTGAACTTCAGTGTGTTGTGATCCAGCCGCCAAGAGTTCATTAAGTGATCGGCATAGCCGAAGTGCTCCACAATGGGCAGCATATTGGCATGGCCAATAATGGAAACCATTTGCGCCGTAGCGCGAAATTCCTCAACGAAATCAGTCATCAGTTTGTTAAGTTTCCAGTGATAGGGAAAGGGACGCATTATCTCGTTGGCTATGAAATAGGCGGGCAGCAGGCAGTTATCCCGGTCGAATATGAATCGTATTATTTCCTCCACGGCAAGCAGTTGAGGCAGATAGGTGACATTGACGTTGAGTGGAAACCACTGCGCCTTGTCGCGGCACGCCTTCATGATTTCGCGCACGCCCTTGTAGTCCACATGTGCAATGACCTTCTTTATAAGCCGAAAACTCTCGATCCAAAAGGTTTTACGCTCGTAGTCAAGCTTTTCGCAGGACAGCACCTTGTCGCAGAGCATCCTACGAGTACCACACACATTAATATTTATATTATAAATTATTTAGATTACCAACCTGGCTGTAATGAGATGGGCATCGACCAGTTTGGGCAGCGCACCCATCAGCACCTGCATGTGGTAGCTTGGGGCTTCAGCGGTGCGCAGCAAATATGACCGCAGCACCTGCTCCCGGTTCTCCACATTGCCAAATGCGGTAACTGCAATGGTTCCACATTAAATTCGTGTTAACACAGTCATTTCTTGTACTTACTCAGATTATTTGTAAAATTGCTTGCTTTATCATCCTCGGACTTGAACACAATGACGCTCACAAACGCCTCGTCAATGGAGTCCACTTTCTGAGTGAATTAGCGTGTTTATTAATGATATTTTATTGGCCGCTTTATACAAACTCACCAGGAAATCGTTAACGGCGTCTAAAATCTGCGTATCCATTTTATTTATTTATTAACTTTGCATTTTTCGAACACATAAACAAATTTTCACGACAGGCCGGCTGGCAAACAACAAACTGAGTATCGAGTACAAGAGATCGATTGCTGTCGGCGATACTCTTTCACCGCTATCGATAACAAACCAAAGTAAAGTATCGGGTATTGGAGTTTTGTAGCGACCATCACTATAAGGTCTATCAGGTGGTTGAATTTGTTGATAAAAGGCAACTGTTCCTTAAATCTGTTAAATACAATGAAAAAGGTGCTGGTTACAGGCGGTACTGGCCTTGTGGGCAAAGCCCTGCAAACAATCATCAAAGATGAGCAGCCAAGCGACGAGGAATGGTTCTTTGCCGGCTCCAAAGACGCGGATCTGACGTGAGTGCATTTTGTTTATTTCCCTGCAAATGGTGTCATATTTGTAAACAATGCAGGAATCTAGCTGCCACGCAGGCACTCTTCGAGAAAGTGAAACCGACGCATGTGATTCACTTGGCTGCCATGGTCGGGGGCCTATTCCACAATATGAACAACAATCTAGATTTCTTGGTAAGCGGTTGTTGACGACGCCTGATAAAATGTTCTTATTTCAACTTGATTGATTTCAGCGCAACAATATGCTGATCAACGATCATGTGCTGCAAACGGCACATGAGCTGGACTGCATCAAGGTTGTCTCCTGCCTGTCCACCTGCATTTTCCCGGACAAGACCAGCTACCCGATAGATGAGACGATGGTGCACAACGGTCCGCCGCACACGTCCAACTACGGCTACTCGTATGCAAAGCGCTTGATCGACATACAGAACCACGCCTATCACGACAAGTACGGCCACTTGTACACTTCTGTGATACCCTGCAACATCTTTGGGCCACACGACAACTACAAGCCCGAGGTGAGCCATGTCATACCGGGCATGATCAATCGCATGCACAAGTTGCGCACAGAGCAGCCAGAGACGCCCGAAAGCGAGAAGACATTTACAGTCTTTGGCAGCGGCAAGCCACTGCGTCAGTTCATCTACTCCCTGGACTTGGCCAAGCTAATGATTTGGGTGCTACGGGAATACAAAAGCGTTGAACCGATTGTGCTCAGTGTGGACGAGTCTTCGGAGGTGACGATCTACGAAGTTGCTGAAGCTATAGCCAAGGCGTTTGACTTTAAGGTAAGACTAAACAACAGTCAGAATCATATTTTCAAGTATTCATAGAGATTATTTTGTTTTCCAGGGCAAACTTGTCTGTGATACGAGCAAAGCAGATGGACAATACAAGAAAACTGCATCCAATGCGAAGCTGCGCAGCCTGCTGCCTAATTTTGAGTTTACAGACTTCAAGGAGGCCATTGAAGCATCTGTGCGCTGGTATACGACCAACTACGATCAGGCGAGAAACTAATATGTTAATATATACTTACAAGAAATTGAAATGTGATTTTTGTTTACAAAAATAGATAAAGCATTTACGATATATATCTAAATAATTTCTCTTTATTTAAAAATTAAATAAGAAGCTAAATTTAGATGCATAGACACTTTATACAACATGTTTAACATATTACATATACATATATACGATTTACGATATAGGAAAAGCTTTAAATAACGGTAAATCTCGGGATCGGTGCTCTCATGTATGTGATTGAAGGGTGCACAGCTATAAAAGCGGTCGCTTAAGCTAGGTACGCGTAGTATTTTAAGATTGTGGAAAAAATCAAAAAAAAAATAATTATTATATTTTTATAATCTCAATTTCTCTTAAGGTGTTTCATCATTATCATTATCATCATAATTGTTGCTGGATATTTGTGTGTGCGGATTTTGGGTTTTTTTCGTTTGTCCGTATTGTTCGTATTGGCAATTCATCGAGCTTCTCCGTAGAACCTAGGCTTATAATTAAATATTTTACAACTTGCTGGACTTTCTATACCATTAAAATACAACAGTTAGAAAAATGTTCACTTCGCTTATTTGAACTAAAGTAGAAATAGATTCAAAAAGATATGCTGGCAGTTATAAAAAATCTAAGAAACAGGGCTCTTTTGTTTTGAATAAATTAGAAAGTGGGGTCTGGTCATAAATGAATGTGGGGGAAGTGGTGGTGCTGGTGGTGTTGGTGGTGGTGAGGCTGCTGCTAGTCATTGTGGTGGTGGTGCTGGTGCTTGAGTGGGGAAGAGTGAAAGAGTTTAACAGCAGCGCAAAGTTGGCTACATTAAAAATAGTTCAACTAAACAGTTGACAGTTGAGCTGTCCTCATTAGAATCATCTGTTTCTCTGTTTTTTGTTCTTCTTCATCAATATTATCTTCTCGTCGTTGTGGTTGTTGTTGTTGCTGTTGTTGTACACTTGGTTGGCTTCTAGAAACGCTTCAGCAGCAGCGGCTTGCTGCGATCGGCGAACGCCTGATTGATCCACTTGATGTCGGGCTTGGAGAAGCGCACCGATTGATTCTCGCCGCAGTTGGTCTCGGCGGTGTAAATGCCCTTGAGCTTGACATTGGAGCCGCTGCCGCAGGCGAGCGCGCTACCAGCATCAAATTCGCACGCATCAAACTTGGTGGCACTGCAGACGCTGGTTCCATCCGCACCGCAATCGCTGCGCGCCAGCGTCGACGTCGAGGTCACGTGCATAATGGCGCCCTCCTCGTGAACTATGTGAGAAATAAACTGCATAAGTAAATGTTCACAAATGGATTTGGTTTTAGTTTTAGCTCACTTGATAGCGCCTGCTTGCCCCAGCCTGTGGTCACGCACTGTTCGTTTGCTCCGGGATCCTCGTCGCTAATGCAGATGGGCTGAATGTGTGTGGCGAACTCGAAACGTTTGTCCAGGCGCACGATGGCCATGTCATTGGCACCGGTCGAAGGGTTGAACGAGGGATGAATATCGATGGTCTTGGCACCAGCCAGCTGGAATGGCAGCGGCTCGTTGGTGCTGCCCAGCTCCCATTCGCCGGCCTTGATGCGCACATCGTTAACGGGCACGCTGCAGAATGGGGCAAACATTTAATATATATATTTCTAGAGATTATCTGGAGCAGCTTACCCGTTGACACAGCTGGCGGTGGTCAGCACGAATTCGTCGCCAATGATGGCGCCGCCGCAGAGCAGCGTCTTGCTGGACTCGCGCAGAATCATCGCCTGCCAGGGGATCTCAGCGAAGTTGGCATCAATGTCCTTAACGCCCGTGGGCTTGGTGCTATAAAGGGGAACAGCAAACTTCAAGCAACTGTTTGGAACAGGCTGGGACCAAAGTTGAACTTACCGCTTGTTGCGTGTGGCGCAAACGCCGGCGAGATTAACGGGCCAGGGATCGACGTAGTTGGGATCGCGACAGCACTTGCCGGGCGCGCCGCTGTCGGGCACCAGACAGTCGGTCAGCGGCACACGAAAAGCGGCCTCCATGGGACTCAGCTGCAGCGGCGTCTCGCTGAGCACGCCGATGGCATTGCAATAGTTCTCGGGACTGCAGACCAGAGCGGAGGCGCACTTGGCAAAGTGCTTGGGCAGCTCGGCGGGCGCGGGCGCGGGGAAGATCTGAGGCGAGAGCTGATCCTCGCCGCGATAGATGGGCTTCTCGTTGGATGGCTGTGGCACACGGTCGGGCTCGTAGCGTGGTGGCTGCGTGGGGCGTGGCTCGCGGTGCGGAATCTCGTTGACGGACACGGGCGGCAGGTACTCGTTGGTGGGGCGACGCGTGGGCGCGGGCTGCGTGGGCTGTGGGCGGTACACGGCCTGTGTGGGCGCAGGCTGCGTGGGCTGTGGACGATAGACCTGAGGCTGCGTGGGCTGTGGGCGTGGCGGCTGGGTGGGGCGTGGCTGTGTGGGCAGCGGCTGGTAGACGGTGCGACGCGTGGTCTGCGGTGGCAGATACTCGACGACGGGACGACGCGTGGTCTGGGGCGGCAGGTACTCGTTGGTGGGCTTGGGTGCGGGCGCCGTTGTGGGCTGTGGCCGGTAGGCGGGCTGGGTGGTGCGCACGGCGGGCACCGTCGGGTTGGTGGGCAGCGGGAACGTCTTCTCGGGCAGATTGAAGATGTAGCCATCCTCGGTCAGCGTCGTCGACGGCATGCGGCAGCAAATCTCTGGCGCATAGCAGCGATTAGACTGCAAAAACAATACGAAAGAGTGAAGATATTGTTAATAACGGGAGGGTGAGAAGGGAGCCTGCCACATAAATTAACACCCGGCGGAGAGTCAACAACGTGGCCAAAGTCGTGTCTGGGTCGTGCTTTAATGTCCATGAGGCAGCGCATTAAATTACTGCAACTGCAACTGCTGCAAGTCGAGTCGAGTTGAGTTGAGTCGTGGAGTGGTTTCTGCTACCTGATCATTAAAGTGGCCAATGCTGGCTGTCAATTGTAGCCGCTTCTTTAGTTTGCCATGTGGTGTTAATGTTAACCCAGAAAATTTGCAGTTTCATGCTGCAATCTCTGGCAGCAGCAACATTTTGAAATGCAGCTCGCGGAAAACGTTTCAATTCAATTGCTGCAGCGGCCAAGTTTGTCGCCTAAGTCTTTTGCTAGCAGGCAACACCTACACAAGCACACACACACACACACATATACAGAGAGCTTATTTATATGCTAAAATCTCCAGCAATTATCGCAAAACGGAAAACATTTTCAAAACTTTGTGGGTGCGTGACAAAACAAAAAACAAAAAACGAGAAAAAATAAATATAAATGTGATGACTAAATTGTCTAAAAATCATTTATGAAAATCATAGGAGAATGAATAAAAAACGTCTAGACATATTAATAGAATATTAATATTAATACAAATGTGCGCATTAACGGCTCTATTCAACGACAATTAGTCAGTTATCAAATCAAAGTGCCGCGTTTTGAAAAAATTACTAAAAATTATAGAAACAATAAAAAAAATCAAATAATAGACTGAAAATCTAAATTTGGCTCGATGACGTTTAAATACTCTTATCGTGAAAATGCAGGAATTATATAAACTGAAATTGATGCTTTGGATATTCAATCTATGCTATTAAATTATTGATATGGAATAAAACGAAATCTATGCAATTAAAATAAATATTTGAATATTGATCAACACTATATGATATGATTGAACAATTCAATTATATTTGTCTAAAAAAAATAAAAAATTTCATATTTTAAATACTCTTTCAATATTAGCTTTTATATAAATTGAATATACATTTGATATTCTAAGATAAGAAAATCCATTGAAAATCCGTTGAACCAAAATAATTAGTTTAATATGAGCCCGTTTTTTTAAGCTGACTATATCAAAACATTATCTGATCATGTTCACTTCAACTTCACATGTTATTAGAAATCTTTTTGCATTTTTGAGTAGAATTATAAAACAATCACTTTTAGCTGATTTTCCCCCTTCAACTTTTTGTCTCACAACTTTACAGAACGTAATTGTTGGCTTTAACACTTTGCATGGCCTAAAAGAAGAAAAAAAAAACAAACAAACAGCAATCTTGATTCTTGTTTGTCGCTGCAAATGCTTACGCAATCGTAATGTTTATACGGCCGCCCACAAAAGAATTGTGAATTAAAAAGATATTCTCAAACGAGACAAATTCGAAATTGAACAGCTCCCAAGACAAGTCGGGGGCTCTTCACACGACCTTCTTATTTTATTTTTTTTTTTGTTTTTGTTTTATTGTTGCGCGCAATTTGTAACTCATAACTCAAGAAGCAGACGACAGACAGCAGCAGCAGCAGCAGCAGCAGCAGCAGCAGCTGCTACCGCAGTGAGAAGAGATCAGAAAAAAATGAAGCAGCCAAAAGAAATAATGTGCACATTTGTTAAAAATTAAGCGTAAAGCGAAAAGTGAACAGCGACAGCATTCAAGATTCGCTGGATGACAAATTAATAATCATAATTAAATGCGGGAATTTGCAGCTTGGCCTAAATATTTGCTGTGGTCGCCGTTGTCCTTCCTTAGTTGTGTTATCATTATCATTAGTTTGACCCTCTGGTATAATTTTCATCAATTAAGCGTTAATCAAATGTTATCTTAATGTAGACATCACTCAATGACCACTGAGCAGCAATGAGAGAAGCACGCATTAAATTTTATGTAATACATGTTATCATTAAGCGAGCCCAACAAAATCATATATATAAAATAACCACAATGCGAAACTGGCATAATTTGTTGTTGTTGTTGTTGTTGTTGATCAATGACAAGCAGCAGCCCTCAGCTTCCACCTGATCGCCGATTAAGTCGCGTCGCTTGCTCTCTTGCTTATGATCAATCATTTTGCAGCTTCAAGATAACAACAGCGACAACAACAACAACAACAACGACGAAGCTACTTGTACAGGCGACAGCTAAAATATGTAATCGCCAGCAGTAACAACAACAACAACAATGACGCCAAAATGCTTTTAATAAATTTTGTTGCCCATATAACTTGTTGCTGTTGTTGCTTTTGTTGTTGCTGTTTGCTGCGCGCTGCAATTTGTTAATAATGTTGCAATTACAATAAGTATATGAAATTTTATGAAATTTATTTTAATGTCATTGCTAAGCGAGTTGAGGCAGGCCCGAAAACAGGGCGCAGCAGCTGTGTTCCTGTGTCAAATTAAAAAAAAAAAGCAAGAAAGAAAACAAATGACTTAGGCAACGAACTCGACAAAAGCTATGAGCCTCAAAATACAATGACAGTAGCTTGGAAGTGGCACATTAGATAAAGCTGACGAAATTAATATAAAACAAAGTGCGAAAGGAAGGAAAAGAGTACACTGAAACAAATTGTTGAAGCTTTGTGGGTTAAGTGAAATAACATTATACTTAAATTAGGAGATGTTGCAATGTTGACTTTAACAAAAGAAATTTCAAAGCTACTATGGAAAAAGTGTAAAAATAAAATTAAATAAATCTGAAATATTAAAAATATTTTTTGCTATTTTATCGTTAGTTGCTTCCTCGTTTAATCTTAGTTTAAGCTAACTCAATTTTCAACTAGCATTTTTTAAGCACTTTATTTGTAACTGAAACCTTGCCGCAGACTTCTCTTTTGGAAATGTCAAGTGTGCATTTTTGTGCCTTATGTAAAATTGAAATTTATGACGCAAATGTTTCGCGAAATTGTTTTTTATGACAGCGTTAATGTGGCAAATACCACAGCATTAAATTCCTCGATCTTGTAGTCATATACATACATATATATATATATATATTTTTTTTTTCTTCTTTGGCTCTGGCAATTTATGCGCCTATAAAAAATACAATTTTTTGATTTTGTGCTTTTTGCTTTTGGCCTCTTGCAACTGATGCCCGGCCCGGGTCCGGAGTCGGGCCCGGCCCTGATGTGCATTGAGCGGCCGATAGCATTTAATGGCCCAAGTTTGTCGCTTAAGTCTTTTGTTTATGCAACATCTTCTAAGTCATAAATAATGCATGTCTGGTAAAACTGCTAATTTATAGCGCGCGCCAACTAGATGGCAAATAAATTAAATCACATTTTAAGCGCCTTCGCGAGCTATTAATTATGCGCCCAGCAGAGCGCAAAGTGTTATTAAAGCCTCATATTAATTATATATATATATATTTGTCTATCTAAAAACATATGTGAGCGCATATCTATAACAGAAATCATTGAATAATGATATGCATGCATTCGAAGACGCGATCAATAATAATAATTATTATGCTCAAGCGACAGACAAAGAAATACCAAAAACTGCCACAATAAAAACAATAAATAAATAAAACAAAAATAATGTTAAACGCTGTCAACGCGGCGTCTGGCGCCCCGCGATGCCTCTGGCTGTCTCCGACTACGACCTAGACCTTGAAGTTGTAGTTGTCGTCATAATTATCATCATCATCATCATCATCATCATCATCATCATCATCATCATCATTATCATCATTGTTGTTGTTGTCTCGACATGCTCTGTTTGCCTTTGCGTTAGCCTTTTGTTGTTTTCGTTTATTTTTGTCTTGCGGTTTTTGCCTCCTCAACATGACAGTTAGCTACCCATATAGCTGTCTACGGTAAAAGCTTAAGTAACGCAGCGAAAACAACAACAAACACACCCTAAACGGAATGCTAGGTCAGGTATTTCTCGCTTGGGTTCAATGCAACGGGCTAATGTTCAAGACTTGTCAAGATTATCTGTGCGAAATTTAAAATATTGCACAGATTTGACTACTGTTTGGCAATTATGATAATTGAAATCATTTAATATGAAAAGATTAAAGATATTCAATCTACAAACATATAACAATTTACATATATATTAATCACTATGCATTTGATTTTAAAAAACTATGTTTTAAATTCGAAAAGTTTTTATAAAAAAAGATAAAACTACTTTTGAAAAATGCAAAGCTTACTTTGTATAAAGATTTTATGTATTCAAAAAGAATAAATTAATTTTGAACTCTGCTCGTTTTTCAATAAACATTTGCAATTGCATTTATTGCACATATAAATAACATAAAAATATATATTTAAAAATTTGCTAAGCTTTTTATATTTGAGCTCAACACCTCCAGCTTCTTGAGAGCAATAAATTAAATTTAATTTACTATGTAAAATGTCAATAAACAAGGTTTATCCAGAGCTTAAAATTTGTCAAAGCTGCAAGTGTTAAACCGGCTCGATGAAGTATAGCAAAAAAAAAAAAGAAACATTTCGTTTTACATAAATTACATGGAACTGGAACTAAAAAAAAAAAAACGAGGCAGAGACTTAAAAATTGAGTTCACGCAATGCAGCATGTTACAAAATGTAAAACATGCAACATGCACAGCAGAGCCGAGCCAAGTTGAGTAGTGCTCAACACTGTACAGCAGAGTTTAAGTTCAGCTTAAATGATAAATGGCTGCAATGAAATTATGCGCCATAATCATCTACATAATTATACACGATGCAGGAAAGTCGTTCGATTTAGTTGGTCACTCGGTCAGCTGGTCAACTGGTCAACTGGTCAGCTGGTCAATCCAATCCATTGCTGGATCCATTAAAATAGCGAGCGCGTTATCAATCAGCATTGGCAAATGCTGAAGCCTAAAGGTCGGTCAATAGCCGATATGGCCAGGTTTTGGCATGTGGCATGTAAACATTAATTGATCAGATATGCGCATTACGAATGTTACCAAGTGTGTGTGTGAGAGAGAGAGAGAGCGTGTGAGAGAGAGCGTGTGTTCAACTTGGCCTAGGCTGAACGACCTTGCAATATTGCATTCCGCGCATTTTTCACTGTTTAAACTACTTAAGTTATTTTTCGCCTCTTCGCACTCTTGTAAATTAGGGATACAACTGGTTCGTCTATACAGCTGCTGCTGCTGCTGCTTGTTGTTGTTGCTGCTGCTGGTTGGCTTGTCCCCAGCGTGCATTTTGTAGCATGCCACGCAATTGGCGTCAATGCCTGCATAACTTAACGAGTTCGAGGCACCTTTTTGGTGCGTAATTGTCCCCCTCTCACCCCTCCACCCTTCCTTCCACCCCTGCAGCTGCTGTTGCTGTTGAGTCGAGGCAAATTATGAGGCTGTGGCCCACCGAAATAAGCAGCAACAGACGAAAAACAAAAACAAAAACCCCAAAAAAAAAAACAACTAAATATCCGAAGAAGAAAACATCAACTGGCTGAAACGATTTCGGTTTTAAGTGCGTGGCTGCAGCAACTGCAACTGCAACTGCAGCAGCAACTGCAGCAGCGTCTGCAACATAATTCACTTGCTGTGCTGATTTTTTTCGCTGCGTGCAACAAACAGGCAACCGGGCAACAGGCCAACAGGGCAACAGGGCAACAAGAGCGTTGAGTACGCAACTGACCCGTTTTGTTGGCCATTGCATGTAAACAAATTATGCAATTGCAATGCCAGCCAGCGCGCCCCGGTCTGTATAAAACTGCAAGTGTATGTTGCTGTCTCGCTCCAACCGGCTATTGGCTGGGCTGCTGCTATTCTGGTAGGCCGTAATTTAACACTTTTTTGGCTTGAATGCATTTCATGCACATTGCTCGTAAGTTCAACTGCATTCCATTGCATTGATTGCCACTTGACGGCATCAAGTTCGTTGCCTGAGTCTTTCGTTTTGACATTGCTCCGGTCTCCGCCACTTGGGCAATGTCATTGTATTACTATGTAAATCAGTTACATTTCCACTGTATGTTAATCAAATTGCAGTTGTTGCAGCTTCATTTATTTATTTTTTGTGTAGAAAATGTGTTCTTCTTGGAGTGGGAAAAGCTTTTAGCATGATATTGTTAAACAAGGAAACAAGGGCTTTTAAGCTGACAAAAAGAATAAGATATAGAAATAAAAAAAAATTAAACTTTGTTCTCATATTATATATATGTAAATTGCCAATTGCTAATATCAAAAATATTTTTCTTATGTTACTCTTGGGAATGCCGCCATGTTGCATGTAGATGTGTTCGAAATAAACGAATACATTAAATGACAACTCCCACACTTTGTTCAGACTCATCTCATGTCACGTCACGTCAAATCAGATTTTCAATCGCAGATTGCAAAGGCGGACAATTCGTCAGTTCGTGAAATATACCAAATAGATCAAAACTTGAGCGCAATTTGCATCTACTTACAGCCACAACAACAACAACAACAACAACAACAACAAAAGAATATTTTGCCTCAAAATGTAAACTAATTGTGTGCTAATAAGCTGCATCTTTGCAGCAGCAGCATCAACTGTTGCTGTGGGTTTTTACAGTTGGTGCTGCTGCTTGCGTAATGCGCTACGATTGCTGCAGTTAACTACGGAACGCTTTGTTTTCGGGGCATCACAGCATTGGCACATCCAAATGCAGTTTGTTGGTTTTTCTAATGGTTTGTTTTTGTTTTTTTGGTTGCCCGCAGACAAAAACAAAATTTTTGTAACTTTTGATACGCCCAGGCAATTTACCCGTGCTAATGATTACTTTTTGTCTGTCTGTGTGAGTGTGTGTGTGTGTGTGTGTATTGCACAAGTTGAGCCAATTAAATGGTTTTTGTCACAACTTACCCCCTGCTTGCGAACGTAGTTGATGGCGCTGATTTCACCATTGCGACAATCTTCGGGCGCCACACAGTCCGAATCACGTGGACAGCTTGAAAACGGCACGGGTGTGGTTGTTGTGGTTGTTCTCCTTGTGGTTGTGGTGGTTGGTGGTGCGCGGTACGTGCAGCAAATGTTCGATTCTGGATTGCAGTTCTGCAAAGAGGAAACAAAAGCAAAATATAAAGTTTAAGAAGTGGGTTTAAAAGTAAAGATTTTTATAGTGTTTATATTATATTTTAGTATTTTATGCATATACTATAACATAAATTACAAAAAAACTTAATCAAAATGGAAAGAATTATATAACCAAAATATAATTCAATATAAATGACTTAGGCAACGAACTTGCTAAATAATATAACTATAATTTTAAATGCTTGATTTAGCTTAACTCTTATATGATTTCTTTGTTATATCCTTTTCGTATTGAAATTTTATGAGTCATAAAAAAATATCAAATGACTTAGGCAACGAACTTTACAAATATCATAAGTACTCTTTAAAGCATGCAGCTACTTATGCAATATATCCTTCATGCGCTGACTTTTATGGGCCATTAAAAAACAAATGACTGAGGCAACGAACTTGCCTAATGACATAACATAGTGTTTAAGTCTTGTTAATAGATGTTGATACACATAATATCCTTTGTTGCTCATCTTCGATTTTGATAGGCCATTAAGAGATGCACACACACAACGAACTTGGCAAAGTGACACAAACAAAGCGCGCGCTGTCGCACAATCAATCAATGTGTTTAGTGTTAGCCGCGTACTTGACCAACACAGTTAGCCATAAAGTTGCCACTCGTTGGCATCGGCATTAATTAAGCGGCCTAAACGATAGTTGCTGTGCAACAGTCGCCTCTGGCAAAAGGTCAGCTCAGCCATTGGCCGTTGGCCGTTGGCCATTGCAGTTGCATAAATGATGTGTTAAAATAATGTCCAAACAAATGCCGCCTATGCGAATGCATTTTCTTACTTAGCGCACTTGGGCGACTCTTTTTTTATTGTGTTGGCATTGCAGCAGCATTTTGCATTGAACTTTGCCGCCTTCGTTCAACGGTTTTATGTGATTCTAATGGAACCTTCGCAACGCCTCGACGCTGGCTAATTTGTTTAAGCCAAGCGTCCAGCTGGCATTTTGAACAATTGCAAATTAATAATAATAATCATGTTAGCTTAGCTGCGGGCCAAAAAGTTCAAGAATCGTCAAGGTGTTTCTTTTTGTTTGTTGTTTTGTATTCTTGGTAGTAGCATCACAGTAGCCAAAGGCGTGCTTTTTGACGTCTATGCAAATCAATTAGCTTGGCCATGCGACTTCTTAAGTGCAGCATAAACATGGTCTAAAGATTGAGCCATTAATCTTAATTATGCAATTCATTTATTATTGAACCTATTTCCTAGCCAAACAAAAACCAGTTCACAAATGAACTGTAGCACTCCACATACAAATATATATATATATATATATATATATATATATATATATATATATATATCTATATACTATATCAATCAGAGGCAACTTCGCTGTCTTTCAGTCCAAATTGATGTCTGCCTAATTTATGTTCACATTTTACAGCCTCAAACGCAAAAAAGCGCTTAAAAAATTATATATAAAAAAAAAGAAACTCAAACTAATCGACCTTGACTAATAAAAACGCTGATCACTGGACACGCTCAAATCGCTCGGTTCGAAAACTAGAAATTCTTGTCATAGCACATGTAGAACATGAGTTCTTGGAAACCATCACTAAATAGGGCCTGCGTAGTAACACATTCAAATATATGAGAAGCGTATCTAAATCAAGCTTGACAAATTTAAATACAGAATCCCAATGACTGTAAAGCACTTTAAGCTTTGTTCAAATTGAAAGTAAAGCTTTAACTTGCATACTTAATCAAATGTTTATATAACTTGTTTACACGCTGTACAAATTTAATGCGATTAAAAAGACACTATAAGTATATATATATATATATGGTATTAACTGTGAGATCTGGCTGATTGATCGAATTTAAAATTTTTAAATATTGGTTTCATGAAAGAGTTTTAATTTTAATTCGCAAAAGTTCTTAATAACAAACTCAAATAATAGCACGTGTTTTCGCCACTTAGGAAAATCCAAAGCAGTGTCGGAAAATTGCAACAAATGTTCAAGTTTTCAATTGTTTTTTTTTTTTTTGGTTTACAGAAAAATCTTATCTCTTACACGTGTTAGCCCTGAGAACTTTAGAGCTCGACTATCTCTGAACTATTCTCGTCAAACCGGATGAGAAGTTGGCATATTAAATTTGATTTTGACGCATAGGTTGTTAAACCTTTAAAACAAACGGAACGTGCGGCGTTTTTGACGTAAATCCAAATATAAATATATATACATATATGTATATATAAATAAACATAATAATAATCACACAGCACTTGACATCATCGAGCTGCGATAATTTATTGTTAGCTTTAATTGCTTGTGTGCGCAATAAATTTGCAAATATTTGGTTGGTCTATTGATTTAAGATCTTTGGCACGCCATCTGCTTAATAATAATGAGCGTTAATGACGGAGGCTGTGGAATTTTGACAAAAATATACTAAATTCCAGCCAGATTCCCCCCAAAGCGTTTAGCTGTGAATTATTGAGGAAATGCAAACAAACAAAAAGCCAAAAAACATTTAAAACAGTTGGCATAACTCGCTCTGTTGAGTATGTCAAAGTCAAGTTTACACAAAAGTTGTTAGCCGACTGCCTAATTTGGCCAACAGACACAACTTGCTGACTCAGCGAGACGCCCACGCGTTTAATGTTTGTTTGTCTAATGTCTTGGCTCTTTGTGTATTGGCCAGGCGCGAACTGGTCAACATTTAAAGTTCGCAAATATTTGTCGAAAGATAGATCAACAACAAATAGAAATAGCTGTTGCTTCATTTGATTGATGATCATTATAGTTAATTTAATTACTAATTGAAGCTGAGCTTTAATCGTCTCAATAATCAGCGCTAGTCGATTAATTTAAGCACTCAACAGCTCTAAATATAGCTATTAACAGTCGCACTCTGCGATTTCCAGGTTCATTGCTCTAAGCCAAACTTAAATGACCAAATTCAGCTCAGCTTAACTGTTGACTTGAGCTGCCCATTTTGGCCAACACACAGTCACACTAAATTGCGCCTTATTAGCCACGGCTAATCAACATGTTTCATAGCTAAAACACATTTGTCTTTAACATGTTAAGTATATATATAATTTATTGATATTAGCCAAAAAGAATTTTATGCTCTAAATGCGATTGCTAATTGAAGCTTAAATTCGCATTAAGTTTAATTGATTTTATTTTAGCCAAACAGACTTGGAATATTAAATCATTAAATGATTTAAAACTCAATTTAAATTAATTTTTGTACTAATTTGGAAGCTAATGAAAGTTTTTTTTAATTGAATAATTATTTAAAAAATGCTTTTAAAACTGAAGAAAAATATAAATCTGTGATTAATAGTTAAAATATTCTCTGAATTTCTTTGGATTATATTTAAGAACACACATTTCCTATCTATTTTTTATTCAATATCAAAGAATATCATATTAACTACAGGGCATTTGGCTAGTCGTGCAATTGCATTTTGGCTGCCTTCTTATTTGTATACGTAATTATGTTTGTCATCAATAAAATTGCATTTGCTGCTGTTGGTGTTGGTGTTGGTGTTATTATTGGTGTTGCCAAACTTGTCGCCGCTGGTCAATGGGTCAAATGTGCACTTGAGGCGCCGCCGCCGCTGCTAACGCGGCCACTCAGCGCACATTGAGCGTCGTCTTCAATAATTTTTAATTAAAAAACATAATTCAGTTGGTTGGTTTTGCAATTTAAGCGCAAAATAAAATGCATTTTTTATATATGCACGCATAAAATTTGATAGCCTGTTAAAATTGCGGCAAGTTTGTTGCCTAAGTCTTTTGTTAGTCGACCGCCATTCAACAGCTAAATAAGTTATTAAACTCGCAATGCATTTCTGCGGCAACTTGTCGCATCATAAGGAAGAGCAACCGCCAAAGTGAAAACCTGGCTGGAGTCAAAGCTGGTTGCAGGTGCATCAATTGAGGTCTGTGATCTGTTTTGTTTACGTTTTATTTATGGGCAGGCGCACAATATGCAAAGCACTCAGCAAAAAAGCAAAAAAGCAAATAAGCAACTTTTTTGCATTTACATAAATTTCTTTTTGGCGAACTTGGCGAGCAGCAATTAAACATGAACTTCACTTTTTATTTCACTCGCAGCGTGGCAGCTATTACGAAATGCGAAAAGCGGCCGACGAAAGGTTGAATTTGTTGTTGTTGTTTGGGTTTAACGACAAACCGGAAAAAAAAATAACGGTAACTGTGCCAACAATAAAAAATGCAGATCAGATCTGGCTAATCAAGCGCATTGCAATATGGTTTTTTTTGTTGGTATTCAACATTATCCAGACCGTAGACAGGCTTTTAATTTGGAGCTGGCTGGCCTTTTGTCCGCTTGTCAAGCGCTGCCTGCCACATTTACTCGAATGTCGGGTTTAACCGAGCCACAATCGATGCGCATTATGCAATTGCTAGCAAACAACAACAACAACTAAAGCAACAACAACAACAACTAGTTAGCTTACCTGAATCTTGGGCAGCTGCTGGCTGTAGTAGCCATTCTGGCACTGATCCTGACGCACACACTGCTGTCCATTGTTGCACTTGAGCTGCTCCAGCGGCGGCAGATAGGTTGGCGCCTGGAACGGCGACGCCTGCCGGCTAATAACGGCATGATGCAGAAACACATTCGAGGCAGGATTCACTGAATAATGCGTTTCGGGCTGATCCTTAATATCGTTCTGGTATTGACCGTTGAGGAACATGTTCGCCTGATAGCTGCCATCGACAACGGCGCCGTTCAGCGCCAGCAACAGCGTGGCAAGTGGCAGGGCCACAGAGAGTGGGCTTCGACACCGGGACATGATTTTATGCTTTTATACGCCAAGTGCTAAATGTGTGTTCTGATAGGATATAAATGAGAAGAGTTGAAAACATTTTTTAAATTGTTGCTAAATAAAATTAATAGTTAATTTTATTCTACTTTTAAAAAGAATTTTATAAAGCATAAGAGCCCAACAAAAATATAAGTAGCTGTATTTAGTTAAATATATAATTAAATATATATTAAAAATAATTCTTAAACAAAAATTAATTTTAATTCCCTATATAAATATTTGTATATACATACTTTTTTATGCTTATCTTTGTGTCTAAAAACTGTAGTAAAAAACTTTCCTATAATCATTTTAAATTAAATTGCATAAAAGCATTTTGCTAAAAACCCAATTTAATTATTTAAAAAAGCTTTTTAAATGGTTTAAATTAACTTCTAGATATTCCTGTTTTTATCCAAACTAACAAAACTTTCCACAATCGAATTGCATATCAAAGCCAATATTCAAAGATCCAGATATTCCAGATCAATAACTAACAGAAAGAAATCAAAGCGACGATTTTTATAGCTTGTTGACTTTACAATTTTCACGCTCGTCTAAAAATAGTTGGCTAATCGATATTTAGCAATTAGAAACTGCTGACTAACCGTTTAGCCGGCCGGCTATAACAGCAGCTGTCAGCAGTCAGCTGGATGTTGTTGTTGTTGTCGTTGCTGTTGTTGTTGTCGTCATCAATGAAATGCAAAATATATCGTGATGACATAATTGCGCAACAGGAACGTATAAAATGCCATAAAAGTGCACGCGCCGGATACCCTCAGAGAGAGAGAGACAGAGAGAGAGAGAGAGAGAGAAGGCCTAAAGCCTCAGCCTACACGCTGTGCAGCAGCAGCTTCTGCGTATCTCCAGCTATGGATATTGCAATGAGCCAGCTCCATGACAACAACAACAACAACAACAACAACAACAACAACAACAGCAACAACAACAACAACAACTGCAGCAGCAGCTTCTACTACAATATGGTTAACACGGCAAATGGCACTTGTCCGGCACAGACTGCATGACTGTCCGAGCGGAGTTTGTGTCTACTTTGGAGTCTAGCCTTTTGGGCAGTTGTCTACAAGTTGTTTGCGCAAAGGAATTTCAGTGTCCGAGCGCTGGCCAACTTGTTTTTGGCCCGAAACAGACTTCCGAAACAGACTTGCAAAAGATATGCCTAAAATATGTATGTATATAATTTATAGAAATAAATATATAAACAAACATACACTCAGAAAAATGCAAGTTTAGAAATCAATCATTATTTAGAATGTCTCCAATTTAAACAAATATTTAGCAGAGCATATTTTCTCTGAGTGTATTCATATTGTTGGGCCCCCTGCGGGGCGGCTGCTGTGCAATTTGTCAAAAGATTCTAAGTCAGATAAATTACAAAGCAGCGACTGCTGCTGCTGCCACTTGATGTATCTGTTGGATGTGTCTCTAATGTCCGTCAGTTTGTCCGTTTGTCCGGATTCTTCATCTATTCATTAAAACGTTGCTAAGCGGTTTGGCCGCTGTTTTTGATTACGCAAAAGAAGGCGTCATTTGGCCAGCTAGTTGTGCTGGCTGGCTGGCTAGCTGGCTACTGGCCAGCCCCTCTTGGCCATTTCATAATTGATGGCAGCTGACAAGTTAGTGTCTAAATTGACAAACTTGAAGTTAATTCATTTGCATTCGCTTGTTAGTTTCAGTCAGGATGTCAGCTTTTGTTATTGTCGTTGCCGACGACCAGTTTATCTAAATCCTGACCGCTGACTCAAAGCCCAAATATCTTGAATCGTAAATTTGTCGAAGCGACAATAGCTAAATGAAAAGCAAAAGCTGCCACAAAATTTGCATTTAGAGATAAACACGATATACGATGCGATTGAGTACGGACAGTTCTAAAGCTGTTCTATACGATCTAAGCCAAATTTGGCTGGATGCGTGCCAAGTGACTCAGTGCTATAAATAAAACCCCCATAGATCGACAGCAGCAGCAAAAGCAGCAGTTGAATACCACACGAAATTAAGCATATGTATAAATATACTAATAAATAAATACAAATCAAAATTGTTGGTTTTACCACAACGAATTTGCCATGTTGTTGTTGTATTTAATTTGCATAAAATATGTTTGTTTGTTAGCTGCGCTCGTTAAATAAAACTTGAACTTTTGGCGAGTTTCTAATACTTTCTCTGTATATAATAATGCGCCCAGAATTTGGTTGGCAAAAAAACAACATTTTTTTTGCCAACTCTGATTGATGCGCAGATTCATAATTTGGCAATTTCTGGGAATTTAGCGGCCCTGGGGGCCGTTCATCGTTGACACACTTTTCAACGGGAATTGATGAACATGGCGCTCAAAACAAAAGACTTAGGCAACGAACTTTGTGGATAATCATTTTGGTGCGAAAGAGTCAAAACAAATGCTGATTAATTAGCATTCAAATGAAAAGCAGCACATTAACTCGCATTCTAATGGCCAGCTCCAAGTTCTGGACATATGCAAATGCAGCTCTGAGTGTGGAAAGTGTGTGTGCGGTTGGGCTTCCGCCTGAACTTGTGTTGGCTGCTGTTTGGTTAGCTCTTTTGGCTGCTGGAAATTCTGTGTGCGATTTTTCACATAAATTAAAAACCGCAAATGTTTGCCTTGTCTCAGGCTTTGGGTCGTATGCAATTTTGCAACAGCGGCGCAAAGTTCAGATCGCATCTCTAGCAAATAAATTTCAAGTGAGTTAAACACAATGCACAGCCAAGACAAGGCGGACAGACAGACAGACAGACAGATAGATAGATAGAGTGGGACAGGCAGAGGGATTGTGTGGCATAGGTGGCAGGGCAGTTGAATCAATCAAACCATCCATCAATCAATCAACCGCAAATTAATTTAATTTTCAACAACAACAAATAACGTCACGGCACAATTTACAGTTAATTTTTGGTTGGGCCCTGTTCAACTATTAGCACAATGCAAAAATCCTAACTATAGCTGAATATCCTTAAAATATTCAACTTTATCCTTAATGCCTGGCACTTCTTCTCACTGAACACAGAATTGTAGCACAAAGTCTTTAGCTTAAAGTTCATTTGATATTTGTTTTTTTTACACTTGTTGGAAATTGTCGATTTTTCTTTTAATTTTAAGTTATTAAAATTAGTTATTTTTATATATTTTAATATCGGCTTACACTTAGTTGGGTTTTATATATAGATCGTTTAAACTCGCACAACTGAACGCACGTAACGAACAACTTCAATTCTTCAATATGATTGTGAATATTTTTACCAAGTTCGTCGTTTTTATATGCGGCCCAGCAAACGTTTGGAAGCGCCAACTGCGCTGCCAGCGTCGCAGCCTCACTTCGGCGGGCAGCACCCAAGCGGCGACGTCGCGCAGAACAACAAACAACAAATACAATAGTTAACCGCGCAGTCGACGTCGGCGTCGTCGCAGCCTCAAAGATGCGAACAAGTGGAATTAAGCAGAAGACAACAACAGCGACGCCGGCGGCGGCGTAGACGCCAGCAGATGCGACGCAGCGCTGCCGCTGCTCTTGCTCACTTTCGTTGGCAGCGGCCTCTCAGCGAGAGAGCGCGTCATAGAGAGAGAGCAAGAGAGGGAGAGCCTGGAACTTAACTGTGTGGTTAGGTTAGCTTTGCTGGCTTTTAGTGCGGGCGTGCATGCTCAGCCGAGCAGATCAGATCAGAGCAGAGCAGAGATCAAAGCAGAGATCAAAGCAGAGCAACTTCTTAAGCTTTTTGTGGCACTTCTATTCGGAAAGTCTTTCCGCTTAGGCTGTGTTTGAATTTAGATTCTTGTTTGTGCTACGCTTAATTGAAGACCGGCAGCTAATTGATTTTTTCTACCCAACTGCTTTTAGTAGCATTAGGCAAATTTTTGCTTAATTTTATGACATCCAGCATTGTTTTTTACGGTAATTCTTTTTAATGAAACAGGCAATTTGTCAAAAATATATACGGCAAAGTTTCCTTTTTTGGGGTTTTTTTTTTATTTGTCGTACTTTGCAAACGTAAAAATCATTGCTGGGAAATAATTAAATAGCAGCAGCGTTTGTATTAAAAGGCTGGCAATTAAAGCCGCAAACAAATCCGGGTAGTTATTCTTGGCGAAAAAAACGTCACAGTCATTCGGCCCTGTCATAGCCAAAGCCGCGCTGCTGATTCATAAAAAGGCACAAAACAAATAAGACTTAATATAAATATACAAATACATATGAAGAAAGAAAACATAGCAGCTGTTGTTTGAAAAATGCGAATACAGTAAACAAGCCAAACAAAACAATTAATTAACAAAATTAAATATTGATCATGCTAAAGCAAAAGACCCCAAACCAAAACCAGACAACCAAATTTAGTCAAGCCCCAAGTTTTGAGACGTGTTCAACATCACGCGGCATGGAGAAATTGAAATATGCGTAAGATCGTAAAAATTAAATAAAAAACACATCGAAACCGTAACACAAAATTTTTTGTATGTTGCAAGAAATGCATCAATTTTTTTTTTATTTTTGAGGCCATGCTAATTATCGGGCGGGTTTTTTTTTCGCATGTGCCAAAAGTAAACATTGATAACAACAGATAAAACGATAAAGTTGCTAACAATTAATGTCTAATTAATGCGGCCAATTTGGGCTTTTTTGTAGAGCATTCTGCGTGAATTTCGATTATTTGTGGGTCAAGGCAACAAATAAGCAAACAATTTGGCACTTTTTTGCAAATCACTTTGTTGACAACAAATTAAGATATGTATCGGCTACTGATCAGACAGTATCATAGATGCTTTTGACAAACCAAAGTTTCAGCAACCAACCGCATCAAGTGCAAGTCACAGTTAAGTTTAAAACAAAATTTTTTTCAAAGTCTCAAATGCGATTGCAACAAAACTGAAGCGAGGTTGTGGCTTGTTTTTATTGGGGCAGTCCAAAGACTAATGCACAGTGATGAAAGCAAAGTATGTATGTATGTATAAGTATTATTGTGTAATTACTGGCGGGTCAATAGCAGACTGATTCGCAAAATCAAATGCACATTATAATTAAAGCAGTTTGAGTTTTTGGATTTTTTCTTGTATTTCATTTCTTTTGTGGCACGAATTGGGTTATTTTTATTATTATTGAATTGAAGAATCGAACAATGCGAGTTCAATTCATGGGTGCATTGGACCACGCTGGGTGAAATTTCAAATATGAACGTATATTACTTTTAAATGTAGACAAAAGTTCAGCTGGGAGAGAGACAGCATCCAGTCGCAGACTGCTGGGCTTTTCCTTTCACATTTAAGGCATCATAACAAGTTATTGTAGACGTATAAATATTTATTAGATTATTCATACTCGTTTCGGCAATGTGGCCAAATACCTCAGCGAAGGAAGTATATGTGCATTGATATTATTTAAAACAAAAATGCTAAGAACATAGAGAATGTTTTGGATTTTTTTTATTTGTGTAGTATA